>JAJOZX010005953.1:162500-284221 GCA_023014485.1 Bathynomus jamesi
TGGCTGGCTTCGAGGGCATGAGATCAGACAGCAACTCCCTCCTTCACCAAATCCCGCAAATGCGGCTGGATGCTGCAGAAGGGTCGACGCAGGTCACTCCTGAACCGCCGTTCAAATTCACAAAGTAAAGTAAGGTCTTATTTGTCTAAGCAGGGGTGGGCACTGGGCAACCCTGTCGCCAATCGCCACAAGTGACTGTAGGTGTGGATGCTTCCGTTTCGAGTGTGTTATTTTTACATTTTCCTCCGCCCCAGTCGTTAACACAGTAGTTTCTGTATTGTTATAATTAATTTCAGCATTTTCATCGTAATGATGGACAAGTGGATTATTTGAAAACGAGGTGAACCAGCGGATGATAATGCCGAGCTAAGTAATGTAGACAAACTCATTGATTTGGAAGTTAGTGTTAAAAGGGGAAAGACGGGCGAATGAAAAAAAAATGTGACACGAGAATTTCAAAAAAGCTGTGAGCTGGAATTTATAGTGATGCGAGTAAATGAAAAGCCGGTGTGCCTTCTATGCAAATAAGTTTTCATTGAAAATAAGGCAGACAGTTTGAAGAAACCACATTGAGTTCAAATATTGAGCCAACATTTTTGAGACTTCTCAAACAAAATCATTGTGAAATTTCGCATTAAATTTTCTCATTTTTTTCATCATTTGTGTATAAAGCAGTTGTGAGTAGTCAAAATGTACATGTTTTGAATAAACCTGTTTAAACAGTTTTTCATTTTATATTTCGATTTATCAACCTATTTTCTCAACTTATGCATGGTGTGGCGAATTTTACTTTCATTCGCCACACCTGTGGCTAAATTGAAGAAATGGTTGCCCACCCCTGGCTCTAAAGGTTTTAGAGCACCAACGTGACATTTGGCGTTAAATTCAAATATGATCGCAAGATGGATCTTTTTTGAGAAAGCTAAAAACAGTTTTTATTCAGAGGTTTCGTACTGCGGGTCTGTTAATCTGTATAATGTTTCGGGTTTTTCCATTAATATAATGCTTAGGGCCTGTCTATCTGTATAATGCTTAGGGTCTGTCCATCTGTACAATGCTTAGGGTCTGTCCATCTGTACAATGCTTAGGGTAGTGTTTTTCAAACGGTGGGTCGCAGTTTGTTTACCCTTGTAGGATGATAAGGGGCTGCGCCGACCTAAGACCCTGACACGGGGGTCATGGGGGAAATCCGGCTGAGAAACACTGACTTAGAGCCTGTCTATCTGTATAATGTTATTGCAAGTCATATGGCTGTAAACAAATACTTTTGTTCCTCATTTGGGTTCAGTATTACGAAATTTAGAGATAAGTTAATGGATCATCTAGAAACTATAAGAAGCCTCAAGTAAGGCACTGAAATCAGGCACTACACCAAAAGGTGTCATACGTTCCTAAATGCCAATTCAAAAGCATTAGACCGTCCGCACGTTTTTATTAAGTTCTCTGAAACCTCAGTACGTAACCTTCAAAATATACTCTTGTCTTATACAGTTGGTTAAAAAAATTCTGTCGTAAAATTGCTTCTCACAAACATTTATGGGTAAAAAACGGAGTTTTTCGACAAAACTTTTGAACCGCCTCTACAATTTCAAAAAAAGTTCGTTTAAACACAAAAATTCCTAAAAAACAAAAAATAACTTATCAACAATTATTGGTTTTCTTTTTTGAAATATTGATACTGCCATAACAAAAAAAAAACAAAAAAATAGAATATTACCAATTAGTAATTTTTTATACTTTTTAGGAATAATGTTTCCAGAGGAACTTTTTCCCAAACTGTGCCAAGCTGCAAAATTCCTTTAATATTACTTTCCACCAAAGAACTCCCAATTTCGGGCAATATATATATATATATATATATATATATCAGTTGCGGATGGTGACTGTGTGAATTGGGTGTGCGGAATATCATGTGGAGCAAAATTAATAACTGAAATTCATGTTAACTTAGTTATTAATAAATCTTAATAGTAATATGGTAAGCATACGCAATCCACCTTCTCAATATTACACTAAACACTTGGAGAATTTAGGTGAACTGTAAAAAATCTAACACCAATTTCCTACGGGCTCCTTTAAGCATCGAACTTATTTACACGTAAACTCGTCTTCTTTTTGGAGGAAAATAGTGAGCAATAACGTCCTCATAATTATAAGGAACTTCTTTGCTTCACATGTCTAAGCAGTGTAATATGTTAAGCATATGAACCTGACGCGGGCCATGGCAACATAGGCCCCGCCCACTTTACCATATATGGAGGGTGTTCTGTCCACAGACCGCACACTCTCCGCCCTGATCCCTCGCTCTCTCCCTATATAATATATATATATATATATATATATTATATATATATATATATATACATTTAGGATAAAAACGAAGACGTAGAGCAAGAAAGTCATTATATTTGGCTGCAGCCGACGTTTCGGGCAACTCTACCCATTTTCAAGGCCTAATAAAATAAAAGGCCTTAGGGTCTGCCATTAGAAATCATTCTGTTAAGTGTAAAGTTGATATTTCCGTTAATAACTTTAAAATTCTTAAATCATTAAAATGTCCGTCCTCTCTCCGTATTTATGAATCTTTGTGCATTAAATTTCTGAATTCCAGCTTAAATATTGATTCCAGCTGTTACCCCCTTTATATTAATTAGAATGCCTACCAACTAAATTTTTCTGTTTTCCCCTTGACCCTGTCTCCTTTTCGCCTCAGTTGTTTGAGGATGTCAAGTGAGCATGGTATGTTTTCGTGCACTTTTGCGTTTTTTCATTTAACTTTTTATTAGTGAAGTTTTTAACTAATTTTTAACTAATTTGTTTGAATGTTTTTAGTTTTAAAGTTTTACTTTTATCATGTGTTATTTGTCATGTATATAATTTTTAATTTGTTTTTGGCTTATGCTTGTTTTACGCTTTTTAATTTTTATTCTTTAAGTGGTTTTATTCTGTGCTATGAATTAGTTTGTTTTTGACATTCGTATAATTTTTTATTTTTTTTTTGTCATGCATTAATTTTAGCCTTTTATTTTATTAGGCCTTGAAAATGGGTAGAGTTGCCCGAAACGTCGGCTGCAGCCAAATATAATGACTTTCTTGCTCTACGTCTTCGTTTTTATCCTAAATGTAAAATTACGTCTCCTTAGGAGGGATCCTATTTCATATATATATATATATATATATATATGGGAATGAACTCAGAATGGTCCCCTGAGTTTTTTTATGATACACACAGACAGTGTGTGTCTGCTTTGTAGATAGCTGGTGAGGGAAGCTATATTTATGGGACCTCTGCTAGCATCATGAAAAAGAAAAACTATGGTATTTGTCATTTACCATTACTTATTCGGACTATAGTGGATTTAATTATCCCAGAAGAGTTCCTTGTTCCATGCACTGTCTGTGTGTATCATATATATATATATATATATATATATATATATCGACGCACCGCAATACTGAAATTTCGTGCCTCAAACAAGCTCTAGGGACGCTTCTATCGCTCAGTACAAAATTTTACCGAATGGTTGTCAAGACAATCCGAACAACTGAATTGAAGTAGCTCATTTCTCATCTCGACTAGTGTAACAGTCGAGCGTGAAATTAAGAGCTAGGACATCTTTTTCGTCTCGACTAAAGTTGAGAGAGGGAGACAAAGGGTTAATTAAATATTAAGTTACAGAAAATCTACTGGGTGTGCGGCGCACACCTAGCACACCCTGAATATACGCCCCATATATATATATATATATATATATATATATATATACAGGGTGGGGCACGGGAATCAAGTGTTTTTTGAATAGCTAGTAATCGGCCATTAGGAATGGGAGGGGCGTGCGGTAGGTAGCATTCCATTCCTGGGTTCATAGCATTTAACTTTAACTAACACTCACCTTTATCTTTCAGGTGCCATCATGGAGCAGTGGACGTTAGAACACCGCATGTTCGCGTATGATCATTTTGTTAGGAGTGGCGAGTTAGTGACAGCAGTTCAGCGTGCGTTTCGCCGCAGATTCAACATTCATCGAAATGACTCTGTTCCCGCTCGTGACACAATCTTACGTTGGGTTAACAATCTTCGAACAGGAGGCTCAATAATGAAAACAAAACCGAAGGGGCCGCAACGCACTGTGCGTACTCCAGAGAACGTTGAAAGGGTCAGACAAGCGATGTTGCAAAGCCCAGGCCGCTCTGCTCGGAGACATTCAGCTGCACTCGGAATCAGCAATCGTACTGTTAGACGGATTTTGCATGAAGAATTACATTTTCACCCATACAAGTTAGCGATGGTGCAGGAATTGAATGTAAACGATTGCCCCAACGACTGAATTTTGCACAGGAAATGCTTGCACTTTATGAGCAGAATGAAAACATGATGATGGTAATGAGTGATGAAGCCCATTTCCACCTTAATGGGGCCGTCAACAATCAAAACTGTCGGTATTGGGCTGCTGAAAATCCGCGACAACTCCATGAAAAACCGCTGCATAGCCCTAAGGTTACAGTTTGGTGCGCGGTGGGAAAGTTTGGCGTCATCGGTCCCTATTTCTTCGAACAAAATGGGGTTACCGTTACCATAACATCTGGGCGTTACATTGAGATGGTGAACACCTTTTTCATCCCTGAGTTACGAAGAAGGCGTATTGCTCGTCGACATTTGTGGTTTCAGCAAGATGGGGCCACGCCACACACCGCCAGAGCGTCAATGGCTGTTCTTCGCCCCCTGTTTCCCAACCATCTCATTTCGAGATTTGGTGACATTGCATGGCCCCCTCGGTCCCCTGACTTGTCCACATGTGACTTCTTTCTATGGGGGTACCTCAAGTCACGTGTCTACGAGGACAAGCCCCGTACATTAGATGCATTGAAGGAAGCGATCCGTCAACAAATCATCCAAATCAACAGAGACCTGCTGGGAAGAGTGGAGGCCAATTTTCGTAAACGCCTTCAACAATGCGTCGACGGCCAAGGACATCATATGCCAGATATAATTTTCGGTACATGATTATTATGACATGAAATGCTATGTTCTTACGAATGTTGTTCTACCAATATATTTTCTTTACAAAAATAAATATCATTTTCCTGATTATTCCAAAAACACTTGGTTCCCGTGCCCCACCCTGTATATATATATTAAAATATTGCTTCAATTTTGTTTCACTCAAGCAACATTGTTAATAGAAATATTCTTGAGTCTGCAAATAATTCAACTTGCAAATAATTTCAGCATTAGCAGGACCTTTTTTCGCTTGATCGTGTTGTTTTGAATTCGTTCAGAATGGATTTAGACAAGGGGGGCAAAATGCTAAAACTCTGGTAGTGTTTCCTTATAAATTTGTATGCTCCTCCTACAATTTTTATTTTTCTATTTTATTTTATTTTTTTTGTAACCTCGAACTTGTTATTTATTTCAGTGTTCCTGAGGATATCATTAGACGAAAGCGCTTGAGCACCATTCTGTGCTTCCTTTTTCCTTCGTGGTTATTTTCATCATATATATATGATGAAATTAGGAGTTTATCACATAAAATGATTACATTAAATTAACGAAAATGTGCCAGAATTATAGTGAAATCAGGTAAGCATAAAGAGTATATTATATCTATAGAAGAAAAATCGTGTTCTTCGCTTATTTGCAGCCATAAATCTTTGAATTTTTCAGAGAAAAGCATAAATATGTCAACGCGCTGTCGTAAGAAAGAACTCAAAATTTAAAACACATAAAAAGATCACGTAAAAAGATTATATATATATATATATGCGCCTCAGTGGCATAGTGGTTAGCGTCGCTGACGACGACTCCATCGGCTCCGGGATCGAGACCCGGTAACGACAGGCGGCGCGCAGCAAAATCTAGCTGTTCATCCTTCCACACAATAAAAAAAAGTTGGTACTCTAGGTAACCTAGTGATTAAGACGCTGGGCTGCTGGTGGGGCGTGGTTCGGATTCCACGTTAAACTGTAGGTCTTAGGTGGAGTGAAAAGCTTGACCCTCGTCAGAATGAACAATTCGGGCGGAAGCTAACCAAAGTTGTGTATATATAGAGGATGGTCCGAAAGTTAAAATCGGGTGAAATAAATTTATGTAAAGTATGATTTTTTTTTTTTATGAAATACAAACTTTAAATACCAATAGTTTCTGTTGAGATTCTATCATGTATATACATTGTACACTGACACATTTGAACTTGGCAGGTTTGCTACGTTACAACTAAAGTTAGAACAAAGCCGGTCCCATCAGGGCTGGCAGGTCGGACCCGGACCCGGACCCAGACCCGGGTTTAACCCGAAAGTGAGATAAGACCCGGACCCGATAGTGAATTAGAAAAAAGACCCGGACCTGAAAGTGAATTTTAAAATTGACCCAGACCCGACCCGAAAGTGAAGGACCCGCACAGCCGGGTTTTTAGTTTACAAAGTTTATGTGTGCGCCTTTAGATTTGACAACAATGTATTGAATTATCACTCCACCCTCCAAATAACTCACTGGAAGTGGAGAGTTAAGGCGGGGTTACACGAGGCTAGTTTCACGATCGTGGTGCTTACTTTCGTATGCCACGCTCCGTGTAAACTACCCAATCGTTGACCACGCTTTCAAGGACACTCCTTCACGACTGTTTCGTGTGCATTCCAACATGTTAGAAATTTTCAATCGTGTGTCGTGAATTGCGGCGATTGGTTATAGATAAATCATTCATAAAAATAATTAGAAATGAATACCACTGTGAAAGTAAACGTTTTAAAAATGAGTGATGACACAACATTGAAGTTTTTAGATTTATATGTTATTTCAAGTTTTAATTTCGCTGGAATAGCTTCTCTCATATTAGTATCTCTTTTTTTAATCATTGGCGAAACACGATCGAGTAGATATTGCGACTGATCTGAATTCATTCTAAACATATTCCAAAAGTCACATGGATCCTCCACAGCCAATTCTTTACATAGATTTTCTGAGGCACCTAAACTATTCCGCCTAGAAATCCAATCTCTTTGCCATATTCTTCTTCTGCAATGTCGTTTCCTTGCACCAGTGATATCTAGAAGCAGCTCGTGAGCTAATAATGCATTGACAATGTTGCATGCGTCCGACACCAGTGAGTCCATGGTAAACACTGACATATTTTCAGTGTCGTGAATACTTCATAGTGTAAACACTTTCACGACTAGACCACGACCGAAGACATTACGAAAGCGTGGAATAAGCGTGCCCACCATCGTGAAACTAGCCTCGTGTAAACCCGGCTTTAACGGTGACGGAAGAATAGCCTAATCCTAATGTATTTTATTGTTTGTTTGTGAGTTGTGAGTTTAAAAAGGATTGCGACAAAAGGAAAGACTTCTCCAGAAGGAAGGACGAATTCAAACTGTGTCACTGAGTGCGAAGTTTGATGCAGGGTGATACAGTTTGAAAAATGTCCTCGCCTCGCGAAAGAGAGAGATTCAGCTGGGAAACTGATCCATCAAGATCCGATGAAATGGTGGATGGAAATGGGAGGAGAATTAAAACAGGCAGCCTTGGTAGCGTTGTCTACTCCGTGCACACAAGTTAGCGTTGAAAGATTGTTCTCCGCTCTAAGCTTCATTCTGAACCCGCAAAGAAATTCTTTTTCGCAATCATTACACTGGCCAACAAAATGAAACTTTTTTTTCTCATCACAAACATGATCACACTTTTCTTAATGCATGTTTCGCGCTGATTCCGAATCTGGTTTTATATTTTTTCTAGCACGTATAGTTATATATATATACACTAGTTTTGATATTTTTAAGTTTTTGATATTGCTATAAGAAAATTTATGGATGTATAGATCACACTTAGGAATGCTAAACAACAAATACATCATATACTTTATTCAATGTACTTATAAATAAAGAATATATACATTATTTTATTAAAAGCGCTGTGAGTGTGATTTCCTTTTGTAAATTTGGCCTGGATTGTCACGATACAGCATCCAACAATGGTCCGCCATCATGCTTTCATTCCAATATCCTTGGTAGCGCTTCTCCATCATCTGAATATCTTGATGGAAGCGCTCTCCTTGCTCGTCACTCACTGCACCAAGGTTTTCAGGAAAGAAATCTAAGTGGGAATGCAGGAAGTGAATTTTTAACGACATTCGACACTCCATTTCTTTGAAGGCATCAAGGAGGTTCTTGACTCCATCCTTATACGCAGGTGCTTGTTGCTTCCAAGAAAGTTTTCACATATCCATTTGAACGCCAGCCAAGCCTTCAATTCCAGCGGACTTAGGACTTTTTCAAATTCAGTGTCATTCAAAACCTCCCTTATTTGTGGCCCAACAAAAATTCCTCCCTTCAATTTTGCTGCAGTAACCTTCGGAAATTTCTTGAAAGGTATTGGAACCCTTCAGAATTGACTTTACCCATTGCTTTAACAAAATTCTTCATTAAACCAAGTTTAATGTGAAGAGGTGGCAGATAGATCTTTTGGGGATCCACTAAAGGGACAGACTGGACATTGCTTATCCCTGGGACATATGTATACCTAAGTGGCCAGTCACTTTTGGTGTATGTATACCTAAGTGGCCAGTCACTTTTGGTGTAATGTTCTATAGTGGCACGACTGTCCCACAGGCAAAGGAAACAACAAAATTTTGTGAATCCTGACTGCATACCTGTAATAATTTTTGGTCTTCCTTAAATTCTGAACCGTGTTTTATTTGTGAAGTATAATCCAATACAGTTAGACATGTATTTAATACTATAGAGAATGTGTAATTTATCAAAATTAACGTATTCTATATCCTTTATGTTTTGCAGGTATAAGTAATTTTCAGGTGAAAATTAATAAAATGATAAATATAAAAACATAATAAAAGTTTGATAAATAATAATGAATAAAAGAGCATCTTGATAAAATCATTGATAAATAATAGTTCTTTGGTACGTATAAGTATTATTCTTTGGTATAGCGCTCTAACTTAATGATACTGATTGATTTACTAAAGTATTTCTTGGATGTACCTTTAATGCTAAGATAACTCTATTCTTTGTATTTGTACTATTATTTATTTAATTAACGTAGTTCTTATGTTTCCTTTTGCAGTTGTGTCAAAGATGTTAGCGGTATTTTTAGTTGATTAAAACCTAAGTTGAGCTGTTTTCATTTTGGGTCCTACTCACTTCAATTTAATCAACTAAAAACTCTTCGTCTGTTGTTGCGATGGAACGTGGACTACGGCCTGAAAGACTTGAGGTACTACCGACTGCGCCTGAAGCGGCACGTACTTTCAAACATTGGCTTTTCGTCTTCTCGCGATATAAGGATACACTTGAAGGAAGTAGTAACACTTATCTCGGACTCTTGGCTAACTCTGTTTCTTCCGAAAACTTTGAGATTATATCTGAGTGTACTACTTACGACGGGGCCTTAACTACCTTGAAGAATGCATTCATTCAGCCCGCCAATGAAGTAGTGGCTCGTCACAAGCTCGCTACTCGCAAACAACAAGGCACGGAGTCCATAGACGAATATGTACGGTCTTTACAGAAACTTAGCATAGATTGCAACTTCAAAAATGTAACAGCTGACACTTATCGAGATGAGTATATTCGCGACTCATTCATCACTGGCATTTCTTCGCCTCGTATCCGAACTAGACTGCTAGAAAACAAAACCTTGACTCTTTCCTCGGCAGTGGATCAAGCTCGGGCCTTAGAGATTGCAATGAAAGATTCTCAAGCTTATGATTCTGCTACCCCTGAAAGTCGCCTTATAGCTACGGTAGAAGCCGTTAGTGAGAATTGCCCTGTTGACCCCCGGCAGACATCGAGAGTAATCTGTTCAGGAAACCGAAACATGTGCTGCCGCTCCTCGCCGTAACCAGAAATGTTTCTTCTGTGGTAACTCTTCACGACACGATCGCTCGCAATGTCCCGCTCGTGACGCAACTTGCTACAAATGTAGAAAACGAGGTCATTTTTCAAAGGTTTGCAAGTCCACAAAGGAGCCAGTCAGTGCGTCTGTTCACTCAGCAACCCTCGCTTGTGTGCCGTCTACTCTGAAGAATTCAATTGTTGACTTACATGTTAACAATTATCTCTTGAAGGGTCTCCTGGATACTGGGAGTTCCGAAAACTTCATATCTGAATACATCGCGCAAAACCTGAAATTGCCAATGCAGGACTATCAAGGAACCATATCTATGGCCTCGGTTAATCTCACAACTCCGATAAACAAATTCTGTGAAGTGGAATTAAAAATAAGGAAACGTTCCTATGGCAATGTTCGACTTCTCGTACTTCCCGGATGCTGTACTGATGTTATCCTTGGCTTACCTTTCCTGGGTAAACACTCCTTTGTTAAAATGAATTTCGGGGGCTCTGAGCCCGACTTGGAAATTTGCTCTCTAGCGACCTTAAAAATTGATCCACCCCGCGTATTCTCCAACCTTTCCCCCGATTGTAAACCTATAATAACGAAGTCACGCAAGTTCAAAACGTCGGATACTGAATTTATACGCTCAGAAATTGACCGAATGCTTCAGGAAGATATCATAGAACCTAGCGACTCTCCTTGGCGTGCACAGGTCCACGTTGTTAACAACAGTAACAGCAAGAAAAGGTTAGTAGTCGACTACTCTGTAACCATACATAAATTTACGCACCTAGATGCCTACCCGCTTCCAAATATAGAGGATTTAGTCAACAAAATTTCTTCGTATAAAGTATTTAGCACTATAGACTTACGAAGTGCTTATCACTGTGTGCCACTGCATGCTGATGATAAAGCTTACACGGCATTCGAAGCAGATGGCCGTCTGTTTCAATTTAAACGTCTTAGTTTCGGGCTCACGAACGGAGTTGCGTGCTTCCAACGTATAATAGATAGTCTGATAAGAGAAATACATTAATAGACGTACGTACCTTGACGACGTGACGATATGCGGTCGTACCCAAGAGGATCACGACAAAAATCTATCAAAATTTTTGGAAGTTGCCCAAAAATTTAAAATGACGTTGAACAACGACAAAAGTCACTTTTCTAAAGATACTATTTGCATTTTAGGTTATCAAATCAGCCACAATGAACTCCGTCCAGATCCGTCTCGTCTCGCCCCCTTGAAAGAAATGCCGATACCTACATGTAAACGGTCGCTTTCTCGCTTAACGGGTCTCTTCGCCTACTATTCAAAGTGGGTTCCTCAGTTTTCCCAGAAAATACGCCCCTTGATAGATGCCAAGTTTCCTCTCTCCAAGGAAGCTGTCGCCGCTATTGAAAAATTAAAATCTGCCATAATTGGATCAGTTAAAGCCAATATCGATGAAAATATGCCGTTCACCGTGGAAACTGACGCTTCCGATGCAGCAATCGGTGCCACCCTCAATCAAAATGACCGGCCTGTAGCCTTCTTTTCTCGTTCGCTAATTTCTGCTCAGAAAAATCACTGCGCAGTGGAGAAGGAAGCGTACGCTATTGTAGAAGCTGTCAGGAAGTGGAGACATTTTCTCTTAGGTAAACAATTCACACTCATAACAGATCAAAAATCTGTCTCATATATGTTTGATATTAAACACAAAGGCAAAATAAAGAACGAAAAGATAACTCGTTGGTGATTAGAACTCATGCCTTATAGTTATGAAGTTGTGCACCGACCGGGCTCTCTCAACACCGCAGCTGACGCTTTATCACGAGAGATTTGTGCTTCCACATCTCAAAGTGATCTATACGAACTTCACAAATCACTCTGCCATCCTGGGGTAACCAGGCTTGCACATTTTGTTCGAGTACGCAATCTTCCTTATTCTGTTGACGATATCAAACGTGTAATTTCTAGCTGCCACACTTGCCAAAGGTTGAAATCAAAATTTTATCGACCCCAAGAACACGAGTTGATTAGATCTATGCGACCTTTTGACCGTTTAATCATCGACTTTAAAGGTCCGCTGCCTTCTTCGTCTAGTAATAAATATCTGCTCATTGTAGTCGATGAATTTTCTCGTTTCCCCTTTGCCTTTCCTTGTCGCGACACTTCTTCCCCTACAGTGATATCTTGCCTAACTACTTTATTTTCGATTTTTGGGTTGCCAGGGTGTATGTACATTCGGACAGGGGAGCCTCATTTATGTCCGCAGACCTCAAATCCTTTTTACATCAACGAGGTGTCCCGACAAGTCGTTCGACTCCCTATCACCCTACTGGTAACGGCCAGTGCGAGCGCTACGTCGGCCTTGTATGGAAGACAGTCACCTTGGCTTTAGAATCCAAAGGTCTGCCCATCCGCGCCTGGGAGTCCGTGCTGCCGGATGCTCTGCACTCTCTACGTTCGTTATTATGCACCTCAATCAATTGTACTCCTCACGAGCGTCTCTTTGCCTTTCCTCGAAAATCTACGTCTGGGATGAGTATGCCGACATGGCTTTCGTCTCCTGGGAAGGTATTGCTACGAAAATACGTCAGAAACAAAGACGATCCATTAGTTCAAGAAGTAGAGTTGTTAGAATCTAATCCCCAATATGCTCATATCCGTTTTCCCAGCGGTCGGGAAGATACGGTCGCTATTAAAGACCTTGCTCCTGCTGGCGATTCCCCTATCCGGACCGAGACGAGACCTGAAGTTCCGATTGAAAACGTTGACGTTCCACAAAACTTAGATGTTGAGACTCAAGATCAAATTCTAGATGCACAGACGCCAGTAATAGACCAAGCTCCCATTCCCCAAAATCAAGATTCACCTACCAATCCTCCTCTGCGTCGCTCCTCCCGTATCAGACGACCAGTTGATCGATATGGTTACTCTTAGATTTAAGTTTAATTAGTTTAAGCTAGTATGTACATTTAGGTTAGAAAACCTGCGCCTTACATGTGATCGTTTCAGAATTTGAGGGGGGAAGAATGTAATAATTTTTGGTCTTCCTTAAATTCTGAACCGTGTTTTATTTGTGAAGTATAATCCAATACAGTTATACATGTATTTAATACTATAGAGAATGTGTAATTTATCAAAATTAACGTATTCTATATCCTCTATGTTTTGCAGGTTTAAGTAATTTTCAGGTGAAAATTAATAAAATGATAAATATAAAAACATAATAAAAGTTTGATAAATAATAATGAATAAAAGAGCATCTTGATAAAATCATTGATAATAGTTCTTTGGTACGTATAAGTATTATTCTTTGGTATAGCGCTCTAACTTAATGATACTGATTGATTTACTAAAGTATTTCTTGGATGTACCTTTAATGCTAAGATAACTCTATTCTTTGTATTTGTACTATTATTTATTTAATTAACGTAGTTCTTATGTTTCCTTTTGCAGTTGTGTCAAAGATGTTAGCGGTATTTTTAGTTGATTAAAACCTAAGTTGAGCTGTTTTCATTTTGGGTCCTACTCACTTCAATACCCATAAGCATTCCTATAACTTTTAGATCTCCACAAACATTCCATTGATGACTGTCGTATTTGATTGCCTTAAGTACAGGGTGGGCCGTAAGTTTCCATACATAGGAAAAATAAACATTTTGTTATGGACAACCATTTTTATTTATATAATATGCTCTACATGGTTGCCATTGTTTTGAAAACACATTTCAATACGTGTTCCCCACTGTTGATGAACACGCATTAGCACAGTTGACGTTATGCTTGTAATGGCGTTGGTGATACGTTCCTTTAGATGATTTATGTCTCGTATCTTTTCCTGATACACCATGGCCTTCAAGTGCCCCCAAAGATAGAAATCAAGGGGGGTGAGATCTGGGGATCTGGGAGGCCACTCCACAGGACCACGCCGACCAATCCAAGCATCCGGAAACTGCTGCTGATCCAAATACCGACGCACGTGAAGACCATAATGAGGTGGAGCTCCATCTTGCTGGAAGTAAACTGGGAAGTTACCTTCCTCGTTTAGCAGGGATGGGAAAATCTCTTCTTGCAACATGTTAAGATACCTTTCGGCATTAAGATTTCCACTGACAAAAATTGGTCCAATAATTCTGTCACCCCATATCCCGGCCCACACCATCACTTTACCGGCACCTTGCATCTTCGTCGGACTCAGCCAGTTAGGGTTAGCATTACTCCAATAACGTATGTTTTGCCGATTAACCTCTCCATTGACGTAAAAATTTGCTTCATCAGTAAACAAGATCTTACGTCAAACGCATATTCTTAGGGTATCTGAAACATAAAAACAAACGTTTAATTTTTCCTATGTATGGAAACTTACGGCCCACCCTGTAGTATATCCATATTGTTATATGGCTCTTTTAGATGGACGGAATGGGCAATGGGGATGGATGGCATTATATTACCATTATGCAAAAGAACTGCTTTCAGGGGTCATTCTTACATTGTCGAGGCATGTTGACTGACCTGAGCAAACTATAAATTCAAAAAAAATGTACACCAACTTGACACAAGTTCTTGGACTGGACTGATCTTTTGACACACAAAGCACGGCGTTGTTGCCTGAATCACAATGCTGCTAGACGTAAAAGCTCACACCTGAAATACATAAGATGTATAATTAAGATAATTGAAATCAATAAGATGAATAAACTAAAAAAACAATAAAATAAACACAATCAAATGTTGAAATATTAGTATTTTGCCTATTTAAAATGGTTAAATCTGTGTAGTTATATATATGCCTTCATCTTGAAAACTATACGTGCTAGAAAAAATCTGAATGCAGTTTTGGAATCAGCGTGAAAAATGCTATCCAGCCACCACAAATTTTACTCTGATGAAAAATCTTTGTTGACCAGTGTTATTAGACGCAGTGTTGTGTTTGCGATCGAACGGTGTTGGGGAATAAAGTCTTCTCAAATAAAATAGTGTAGAATAGTCCTAATAAAAATATTTCAGTTAAGAAGCGCATATATATATATATATATATATATATATATATATATATATATATATATATATATATATATACTGTGTATATTCAAAATAAAAAAATCAGTTAAAAATTCAGAAATCTCTTTCCTGTCTTGCCACATCTTTCAGTCTAGATTCTAGGAGAAATAAGTATAGGCTATGCCGCTATATCAATATCTGTTTTAAAGGAGTTCACAGAATATGTTGCCCTCAAAATATAAAGACAATATTACTACCGAATGACTTTAATTATTTCTTATTATCAGTTTTATTTTTGTTTTTTAAGATAAACAAAGTA
Source organism: Bathynomus jamesi (assembly GCA_023014485.1). Taxonomy (NCBI): domain Eukaryota; kingdom Metazoa; phylum Arthropoda; class Malacostraca; order Isopoda; family Cirolanidae; genus Bathynomus; species Bathynomus jamesi. Next base: position 177,657 of record JAJOZX010005953.1, read on the forward strand.
TTTAATTTTAATGCAAGAAGATGATAATTTCCGAAATATGCATTTATGATAATTTCCATTTGAGTTCACTCAAAAAAATATAGAATTTGTTTTCACAAAATTAATTAAAATTTAGAATAAGGGGGCTGAAGAGAGCAATCATACATCGTACTTTGCCCCTTAGCAATGCATGTATAGCTATAACTAGTTACTATTAAATATTAATACAATTAATATACCTACTTTCAAACATTTGCAAAATCGGATTAATTAATATACTGTATATGGTTAGGCTACTACCGGAAAGCCATATAATGTTTTACTATGTTTCAGAAAACATGTTAATGTAGCTACGGTAGCAGTCTTATTACCTATCCTATACCAGATTATAATTATTACGTTTTTAATAATGGACCCGACCCAAACCCGGGTCATATACTGAACGACCCGACAGGACCTGAAAGTGAACTTTCGAGTCCGACCCGGACCCGGACCAGGACCCGAAAGTAAATTAGAAAAATGACCCAGACCCGGACCCGACCCGAAAGTGATAGACCCGCGCAGCCCTGATATATATATATATATATATATATATATGTGTGTGTGTGTTTGTGTATGTGTGTGTGTAGCCAAAACTTTTACAACTTTGCCACTTAAATAAAAAAATAATGCTTGAAATACAAAAATGAACTTATAAAAAATAATAATTCCACAAATGATAATAGAGATATGTACAGTAGGGTGGAGCGAAAAATACTTTTCTTCTAGTATGAAGTTCTAATAGTGATTAAAAGTTGCATTTAGTGGACGAAATATGCCTACCAAAATATCAGTTCATTTGTTTAAAATTTTCAGCTGCCACCAGGGGGCTAAAGTTAACACAATTTTGTGTAAAAAGGAAAAAAATGCTTCTATTTAGGTTTGTCAAACTATTATAACATTTTATCTTAGAATTATCTAATAGTTTGATTAAGATTCTTAAATGATAGCAATTTGTTTTGTAAAAATGCCTTTTCATATGCTTAATATCTTCAGCTGCCACAAGAGAGCTGAACTTAACACAATTTAGAGTAACTGAGTCATGTTGAGACTACACTGAATGTTGTGGGGGAGGGTTTGGGGAGGGTTGTGGGGGAGGGTTTTGGTGTGAAGGAATTTCTTTCTGTGAGTCATTAGAACAGTGTGTTAACACTTCTCTTCTTAGGTAGTAGGCCTAGTCGCTCAGTTGATCGGAGAGTTTTTTAATATGATCGGAATATTATAAAACTTTATTTTAAAGTGATTTATATAGAGATATATTGATTTTATTATAAAATGCTTGTTATAATGTATTATATAATTTTAGTTTATTTATATAATATATTATATATTTATATAATATATTATATATACTTATAAAATATATTATATATATTAATTATATAATGTTTTGATGTTACAGGATATTTTGTGATTGTGAATTTTTCTTAAAAATATTATGGCATCAAATACTAAATATAAACATTTCACTAGAGAACATATGAAGTGTGCCATATTTGAAGTACCTTGTGAGATGAGTGGTATGCAACTACCAACTTATAACTGCATTATGAAAGATTACCTTTTCACAAAACATTTAGTGAAGGAGCAGATGAATAACAAGGAGCCTTCATTTTCTGAAATAGCAGAGGCAGTTTCCAAAAAGGTAGAAAATATTTGGAAGAAGGCCTCTTTGCCAATAGTTTCACATACACGCGTTTTACAGATGATGCGAGTGTACCATGATAAATACAGGTCCTTATTAAAGCCATACAAGTCACGCAAGGATCAGCCTAAGTACAAAAATCAGCTTGAAGAATTTGAAAACTCTTCAAAATGCACTTTGTTTGACATCTGCACCTGCAAATGTAAGGAGTTTAGGAGATGCTCATGTGAAAAGAGAAAGAAAGTCCCTCCAAAAGAGCAGGATTTTTTAAATGACCAACGAACACGCAGAATAATGGTGATAGGAAGAATTGACATAGCACACACAAGATGATTACAAGCAAGAGAACATCGAAAGGAAATGGAAAAAGCACGTCTGGAATCCTCACAAACAACTAGTGCTGCTATAACCAATACGTCCAACTTACAAATCGAAACAGAGACAAGTGAACTTCAACAACTAGAAGAGATATCTGAAGATAATGAGGAAGATACAACCTCGACTCAATATGTAATATCAGAACAACAGATGCGTGAGCCACTGCCTTCATTAGCAATTACTTGTGATAGATTTAAAATGTCGGACAGAGCTGGGGCTGCTATTGCTTCTGCAGTACTGGCAGATCTTAAAATTGTTACTCCCGAAGACAAAGGGAATATTATAGACAGAAGTAAGCTAAGACGTGAAAGACAAAAACAGAGAAAGGAACTACAACAGATAGGAGAGCCAAAAACCATGCGGGGATTATACTTTGATGGCAGAAAGGATAAAACAATGATTCAAGTCCAGGAGAGTGATGGCTCTAACCACCAAAGAACCAAACGCGAAGAGCATATCAGCATAATATCTGAACCACACTCTCTGTCTTTGCACATGGCAACCTAATAAGCTAAAACATTTGCACAGCGCTAGTGAATTGCTTGAAAGAAAGGAATGTTGATATAGGGAACATCGTTGCAGTTGGCTGTGATTCGACAGTGGTTAACACTGGTAGTATTGGAGGCACAATAAGATTACTGGAAGAAGCCTTTAATAAGCCATTGCAGTGGCTGATATGCCTTTTACACCTTAATGAACTTCCATTGCGCCATCTGTTTCATCACTTGGATGGTACCACTACTGGACCAAGAGCATTTTCAGGAGAAATTGGCCGAGCACTTTCAGACTGTGAAAAGCTTCCCATAGTTAACTTCAAACCCATTGAAATTCAAGAGGACATGTGTGAAGTTGATGTAGATGACATAAGTACTGACCAGAAATACCTTCTTGAAATTCACAAGGCTATATCAAGTGGAACATTCTCAAAGAGTTTAGTCATAAGAGTCCAGGCAATATATCACATTCAAGGTGGCTCACCACAGCAAACAGGACTCTGCGGTTATATGCAAGCACAGAGAATCCTTCAGGCAATTTACAAGAATTAGCTACTTTCATTGTTAGGGTATAAGCACCAATGTGGTTTCAGATAAAGCGTAAACCATTATGCCAATATGGTGCTAAACATATGTGGCATATGATTGCAAGAAGCCGGTATCTCCGTGAAGAGCTTAGGAGAGTACATGACTCAGTCATTCAGCGAAATGCATATTACGCAAATCAAGAAAACATTCTCATTGCAATGATAGCTGATGAAAGGGAGCATGTGCGTCAGTTGGGATTTAGGCGTATCATAAAAGCAAGGGCATGCATTCAAGAAACAGATGTTATCAGGTATTTTAAGGTGCCAGAAATAAATTTTTATGCCAAAGACTATACAGATCTCATTATGTGGCAAGAGTTTCAGATAGCAGAACCACCGATAACCAAAGAGTTTCTCTTGATGATATTGAATCATGCATCAAACATGGTACTACTCTTCATTCAGAATTATTTCAGTTTCAATGTCATACACAAGCCGTAGAGAGATGCGTCAAGCTCGTTACAGACGCTGCTGGATCAGTCTGCGGACCTACAAACAGAGACGGTTGGATTCGTGCTACATTAGAATCAAGGAAAAAAACAGCCAAAATTTGACACAAAAGCAAATTACTAAATAGTCTTCAGCAAGAACCCTTTCTACAGGGAGGTTGGTTGGGGAAAGGGTGGTAACTCCGCTAAGGCACGAAATAACGTTTCTTAACTGTCTCAAGCCAGTATAAAGGAGGAGAGACATCCTAATTTATTACTATTCCCTTTTTCAAGTAAATAAAGAATCATACTTAATTGTCATTTTTAAGTACCTTCAGCCCTCTTGTGGCAGCTGAAGATATTAAGCATATGAAAAGGCATTTTTACAAAACGAATTCTTATCATTTAAGAATCTTAATCAAACTATTAGATAATTCTAAGATAAAATTTTATAATAGTTTGATAAACCTAAAATAGAAGCATTTTTTTCCTTTTTACCCAAAATTGTGTTAACTTTAGCCCCCTGGTGGCAGCTGCAAATTTTAAACAAATGAACTCATATTTTGGCAGGTATATATTGTCCACTAAATGCAACTTATAATCACTATTAGAACTTCATACTAGAAAAAAAGTATTTTTCGCTCCACCCTAATGTACAGCATGGCATGCGGTGAAAGCAAATTGTAAAGAGAAATTGGTTGGTTGGTTGTCGTCTCCTTTTACGTCCTTCGTCAAACTGGTGATACTAAAATGGGTGGGTGCCAGGTGGTAACGCCACCAACCGAAAAAAATTAGTCCTTTTAAAATGGGAAATAGGGTTGGAAAGTCACTGAAAAGGAATTATATAAAGTACGACAGTAGATTCAGACAGACGCAGAATGTCTGCAACATAACACGTATATTTATTATACAGGATGTCACGGTGTCTCAAAAGTCCATGTACACCTATATAGGAATTATATATATATATATAATATATATAATATATAGGTGCACAGTGATTTTTAAACACCCTGTAGTGTGAGAACTCTACAAAAACGGAAACAGTGCCATTTCTTGGACACAAACTGAAGACTATCGTACGTATACGCCAGCGTCCGTAGTTCAGTGGGTAACACAGTTTCTCTATAAGCGAAGATTGAGGTCTGGGGTTCGACTATCGATGGTGTTGGTTCATAATGATCGATGAGTTAGCGTAATGGGCAGCATTAGTTGGCCTGAGCCCAGCTATAAAACCGTTTCTGGCCCTCCTCACTGATAATTATTACCATAAGCAGACCAAAAATTACATATTTATATTTGAGGCCCTCCTAGGAAGAAGTGGCTAAGCGACAAAAGTAAAAGACTTGAACTTTTGAAGATATTTCGTCGAAATATCTTAAATATGTTCAAAAGTTCAAAAGTTATGTCACTTTCAAATTGGTACAATTTTTAACTGCGTTTTCTCGTTTTCTGGCGTTTTTACTTTTGTCGCTTAGCCACTTCTTCCTTGGAGGGCCTCATTTAAAGCCCATACAAATGTGACGCAAGGGAACGGAATAAAACCTTCTTAATATTTAGTATTAAATGATTTTAAACACAAATATACAGTATTTTACCACTGCGACAAGTTTCTAAATTTTTTTACTCATGGTTCCTTCCTTTGGAAAATTAAAAGGAGTTTGCGTGTGGAGTTGGTTGGTTCGTTAGATGTTAAACAGTTTTATTTTATGCTTCTTTCACGGTATATTAATTATGACGAGCCCGCTGCACGTAAAGTATTGGCTCGACTCAGTTCTCTCTTTATGGGGGACTTATTTTTCCCGGTTGGTATAGAGTCTGAACACACTCAGTTGGACGAACGACATAAAATGGGTCATCAAACCAATCTTTTGACGGTTTAATACATTGTTTCAGCCTCCTGAACGAATTCTTCAGAACGCACGAGCCGCATAAGCGAAATCCACGGTCACTCCAGCTCAGCTTACGTTAACCTATAATTTAACACACGTTAATTTAACCTAACCTGCAACCTTATTTATCTGGAGTTACATTCGAATTCAGAGCTTGTTCCTTTTGGTGAAATCTCCGTCAGGAACCGGTGTCACGCTTTTCACCACGAGAGGAAAGCAGAGTTATTCTTAAAAACATCTAACACTTTAATTAACACTGCCGGTTATTAATTTTAAAAGTTGTGAAAAGTCATTGCATATATATATATACAGTATATATAACGTATAATTTCCAATTTGCTAAAATTTCGTGCGGTGTTATCCGTATAACCAATACCTCTGAGAAAATTAATATTCCAAAATTTCTTCTACGGGTTACTTTTTTTGAGGTTAGGTTAGATTAGGTTAACCTAATCTAAGCTAAAACGAATAACTCGGTATGTAAAAACTGGGTACACTATCATCCGAGTTATCTGAATTTTCAGTATTTGGGTTAAAACCCAAACGCGGGTGAAATTAGAAAAAAAAACGTATAGGGTAAAGAACCACTTTCTTTGAATTTTTTACTGGACCCCTCCCCCCTCCCCACTACTTTAACGAAAGCCTAAGTGATTAAAAATTTTAAAAAATAAAAGATATTAGTCCTCCTAGTTACTGACTGTTAGATTATCACGGACAAACAATTAAGCAAAAATCGGGCTCTGTGTGTGTGTGTGTGTGTGTGTGTGTGTGTGACTAAAAATTATTAACCGGCACCATCGGAATTCGAACCCCCGGTCTTAGTGTCTTTACAACGCTTACAGAGAAACAATTTTAGCCACTGAACCAAGGACGCTGACAATGGTGGTAAATCACGCTATATTAATAACAAGATATGAAAACTTGTGTATAATAATAATGAATAATGTGTAATTGTATACAAAAAGAATTTAATGAATGAATCCACAATCACGTCACGAAATAGCGGCCCTTTACAGAGCGTTGAATTCTCCTCCTCAAAGGACGAACAAAAGAATCTTAATGATCATTAGAAGCATCATTTATTACATTTTCAGCTGCAGTAACCGCTTAAGATTTACAATGTATAAAACAACTTTTCGCGACCATTCTAAGACTGTCGCGATTATCATCATCTGCGGTGTCTTCTGCTCTCGTGATGAGTGATGAATGCGTGCGGGACAAATGTTTGAAGAAAGAAAGAAGGATGGATGTGGAAAAAGAGGGTGGGTTGTCAGCGACTACAGACAAAAATAATGGGTTCCAGCAATCATGCAGCGTGACTTCGCTTGGCAGTGGGATGACGGAGTGATGTTTTGGGGTTGTTTACCCCCCCTCCTTGTAATGGTGAAAATAATGATAATAATAATAAGAATAAATAATAATAATAGTAGACATTGAAAGAAAGAATGCATCACGGAAGAGTCTTGGCTTTAAGTTTCACGTCAGGAAGAATAAAGGGAGGAAAATGACAAACGAGAAGCATTTAAATGATAGGATTGTGGTGGGTGTGTTCATTTATAAAAATTGTAACAAGAATAAGATTGTGTTGCGCAAAAGGAAACTATTTATTTTGTATGCTACAGCTTCAAACGAAGAAGAAAGAGAGTTGAATTAAGGATGAAGTACGGTTAGCAGAATAATGTAGTACCGATGTAATGTAACTGCACTTCAGTATTTAATAGCGGGAGGGGAATATGTCACCTCCCTCAAAATAAACCAGTTCAAGAATGAACACACACACACACACAGATTATATATTATATATATATATATATATATATATATATATATATATGGGAATTAACTCAGAATGGTTCCCTGAGTTTTTTATGATACACACAGACCGTGCATCGTGCATGGAACACAGCACCCTTCTAGGAAAATTAAATCCACTATAGTCCGAATAAGTAATGGTAAATGACAAATACTATAGTTTTTTTCTTTTTCATGATGCTAGCCCGACGTGGGCTACGGGTCACTCGCAAAGAGGTCCCAAAAATATAGATAGCTTCCCTCACCAGCTATCTGCAAAACAGATAGGATCCAGCTTTGGGACAGGATCTAGAGTTTAAAGCAGCCTAGCTCAGCTACATTTAGAACCTCAATACAGGGTGTACATAAAGTCAGGATCTATTTTTGTGAAGCACTTGGAAATTATATTGAATTCAATCATAAAATGATAAAGTGGTAACATTTATTAAATAATTAAGAGTAGGATTCGACGTGACGCCCATCAGTATCCCTGCACAGCTCAAATCGTTCCGCAGCATTTCTAAACACATTCTGGAGAATTTGTGGGGTTATGTTATCTGCAGCAGTTCGTATACGTGTACGTAAGTTTTCAAGACTCGTAATCTTCGTCTGATAGACGTGCGATTTGGTAAAGCCCCATGCAAAGAAATCTAAAGGGGTTAAATCTGGTGATCTCGCTGGCCAAGGTCTGTTGCTTCCGCGTCCGATCCAGCGATTTGGAAAACGTCCATTTAGATAATCCTGAACAATTTTGGCATAGTGACATGGAGCACCATCATGTTGATAGACGACGGTACTAACAATCCTATCCCCGTCGTCTATCAACATGATGGTGCTCCTTGTCACTATGCCAAAATTGTTAAGGATTATCTAAATGGACGTTTTCCAAATCGCTGGATCGGACGCGGAAGCAACAGACCTTGGCCAGCGAGATGACCAGATTTAACCCCTTTAGATTTCTTTGCATGGGGCTTTATCGAGTCGCACGTCTATCAGACGAAGATTACGAGTCTTGAAAACTTACGTACACGTATACGAACTGCTGCAGATAACATAACCCCGCAAATGCTCCAGAATGTGTTTAGAAATGCTGCGGAACGATTTGAGCTGTGCAGGGATACTGATGGGCGTCACGTCGAATCCTACTCTTAATTATTTAATAAATGTTACCACTTTATCATTGAATTCCATATAATTTCCATGTGCTTCACAAAAATAGATCCTGACTTTATGTACACCCTGTATAAGCTAAAGACTCGCTGCCTTCGCGTCAGACCGAATTCATCAAAGAAAAAGGGGTAACTACTATATTTAGCCAAAAACCAAAACTTAAACCTCAACTGGCAGAATTGAGCATCCACTTTTTAAGGCACAACATAGCTGGTGAGGGAAGCTATATTTTTGGGACCTCTTTGCGAGTGACCCGTTGGACTAGCATCATGAAAAAGAAAAAACTATAGTATTTGTCATTTACCATTACTTATTCGGACTATAGTGGATTTAATTTTCCTAGAAGAGTTCCTTGTTCCATGCACGGTCTGTGTATCGTGTATCATATATATTATATATAATGTAAAGAACGACGCTTGTGTAGAAGAGCGTTCCGCACAAGATGAGGAGGGAGAACGAGCAAATGAAAAATGAGGTACCTCCCGGAAATCGAACCCGGGATCATCCAATTGCCGGTGTGTTGTTTGCAGTTAAAATGTATATATGTACGGAATGCGAAGGTGCCCCCTCAGGGCATTTGATTCTGCTCGTATGTAGGAGAATTGCGAGTACTGACTAATCGGGGTCCTTGGTGTAGTGGTTAACATATCCGACCGACAATTGGATGATCCCGGGTTCGATTCCCGGGAGGTACCTCATTTTTCATTTGCTCGTTCTCCCTCCTCATCTTGTGCGGAACGCTCTTCTACACAAGCGTCGTTCTTTACATTAATTATACTGTGTGTTGTTTGCAGTTAAAATGAATCCCACTAGGACTCGCGCAGCAGAAATCCCCGAAACACAATCTGGGGCGAAACTAGGAGGGGCGGGTGTTATTAAAACCTTCCCTGGTTGTCCCTTAACGTGTAAACTAAATTTGGTACCGATTACCCACACCGTTTAGGCTTGTATAAACAAACAGAAATAATAATAATAATAATAATAATAATAATATAATAATAATCCCCTACATATACGAGTATATATGATGCAAACCCAAAAGGAAAAAGAAAAAATTATTCCAAGGACTTCCATGTATTCAGCAATACAGTTCGTCAGGTGTAATGCTGAATACACGAAAGGCCTTGGAAATTTTTTTTCGTTTTCCTTGTGGATTTGCATCAGTCATTCATTTCACGTGTTTAAATGTGAAATTTATCCCATATATACGGTACCTTTCAACCTTTTAAATGTTCCGTGCGATGGTTCCTCATTTCACGAAGGTCAAGCTTGTCGCCCCTCCTCTCGGGTTGGCCTGGTAAAGTAGTAAGTTGGTCTTTTGTACTCTCCACCTCACATAGCTACTAGCCAGGTACGCCCGTCTCATCGAGGATTGTTCTAAGCCAGGCGTCTAATCTTCTTTTGAAGATGTCCACCGCAACACCACTCTTGTTCCTTAGTTCTTTGGGCAGCCGATTAAACAGTCTTGGTCCTCTCACAACAAAACTATTTTCCTTCAGGGTTAAGGATGTTCCCCGTCTAGCCTTTAATTTGGGAACACGACACAGTCTTCCTTTTCTACTTTCCACTGTTGTTTGGAGAGTTACAGGGTTCAGAGTAAGATTAGGGACTAGTTTCTCCATTAGGGATTATATATATATATATATATATATGGTTGGTAGATAAATGGGTACCCTGGGTAGCCTAGTGGTTAAGATGCTGGGTTGCTGGTAAGGCATGGTTCGGGTTCCACGTTAAACTGTAGGTCTAAGGTGGAGTGACAAGCTTGACCTTCGTCAGAATAAACAATTCGGGCGGAAGCAAAACCAAGGTGTGTGTGTGTGTGTGTGTGTGTGTGTGTATATATATATATATATATATATATATATATAGGGTGTAACAAAAGTCCGGTCTCATAGGGAAATAGGATATAACAGAATTGAACGAGAACATAGTCTTAACTATACATTATAAACAATACAATCAACTTACCATTTCATCCAGTATATGCTCAAATTGCATTGCATGAAACCGTTAACACATTTCTACTCCGTCTTTGTAAGCTGTCGGTTACGTTTTGAAGTGTTTCCGCACAAATTCTCATATATCTTATTTCCGTATGAGAACGGACTTTTGTTACACCATATATATATATATATATATCACACTATAATGACTATTTGTATAATAATATTGGTTAACCTTGGTTTTGGTTCCGCCCCAATTGTTCACTGTGACGAAGGTCAAGCTTGTCGCTCCACCTTAGACCTACAGTTTAACGTCGAATCCGAAACACGCCCCACGAGCATCCCAGCGTCTTAACCACTAGGCTACCCAGTGTACCCATTTATGTACCAACCATTTTTTTTTGTTGTGGAAGGATGAACAGCTTGGTTTTGCTGCCGCCACCTGCCCTCAGCGGGTCTCGATCCCGGGGCCAATGGATTCGGAGTCAGCGACGCTAACCACTACACCAGCGAGGCGCATAATATGGTAAGTTTTTGTTCAATTTTTATATACAGGGTGTCCGTAAAGTCTGCACCCAATGAGAAATACACCGAATCTCGTAACCCGATGGAAAATGCGTTTATTTCCGGACGCCATACCATAAACGTTCAAAATGTTCCCCATTCAGTTGAAAGAACGTTAATGTACTTACTTAATATAACTTGCATTTGGTGCACACTATTTCGGACACCCTGTACTGAATCAATGAATAGTACGGATTCTCATATTTGCCCATATTGAATACCATTATACCACGTTGTCACCAGATTAAATGTCCTCAACTACAATTCCTTAAAATAAGTAAATAGAAAAGTTTCCTTTCATTTTTTTTTTTTTTTTTTTTTGAGAGATTCGACATTTGCTCTGTTTTCAAAAACAAGTATAATAGAAATTGTCTGGAGTAAAGATTGGCTCAAAGTTGAATTTAATCTAGATATAAAACGTTGGTAAATGAAAACAGGGATCACGCAAAAGGTACAGTGGAATCACAGTGTAGTAACTGCAAGTTTACTGTTCAAATATTTGGGACTGTAAAACAGAATAATGGAAAATCCTTAAAATTATGTTATTAATATTGGCATTAAGAGTGTGTGTGTGTACAGGGTGTTTCAGGAGGAAAGGTCAATACTTCGGGAGGTGATAGTATCGGTCATTGTGAGAAAAAAGTTCATATGAACATGTGTCTAATTCTGAATGGTTACGGAGATAGAGCTGTTTGAATCTGATGCGCGCTCAGCTCTTCTTCCCCCTTCCCTCCCCTATAACCTTGAACCATGTAAGCTGTAATGTAAGCATGTAATGTAAGCCAATCGACAGCTGACTGTTGTGAGTGACATTGTTTGGTGTTTGAAGCAGTGTTAAGAATGCCACACACCTTCACACATGCCGAATATGCAGATATGGTGTATGTCTACGGATTTTGCGATGGAAATGCAACAGCTGCTGTTACAGAATATCGTCGACGGTTTCCGAACCGCAGAATTCCTGATCGAAGTGTGTTTACCAGGGTTTTCAACACATTACGTGAGATTGGTACACTTCCCAGCGCTCATGTTTCATCTGAACGTGAAGGTCAACAAGATGTGGATGAAGTGGAAAACATTCTTCAGTTGATAGAGCGTAGTCCTACTACTAGCTCACGAAGAATTTCTACACGTCTCGGTGTACCACACACAAGAGTATGGCGAACATTACGTGAGGAAGGCTTGTATCCATATCATGTACAGCGTGTACAACACCTTCAACCAGGAGACGCTACCATGCGACTGGAATTTTGTCATTGGGTAAATGCTAATCGCCGATTGCTTCGATTAATACTAGTCACCGATGAAGCTACTTTCACCCGTGACGGTATCAACAACACTCGTAACTCTCATCGGTGGTTAGACGAAAATCCAAATGCCACTGTGGAAACAAATTTTCAACATCGCTTCTCTGCCAATGTGTCGTGCGGTATCATCGATGATCAGCTGATTGGCCCTGTTTCTTTAGAGAATCGTCTTACATGACAAAGTTACCTAGAATTTCTGCAAAATGAATTGCCAGGACTATTGGAGGATGTTCCTTTGGCTACACGCGCTGGTATGTACTTTCAGCATGACGGAGCTCCTCCACATTCTACCCGTCTGGTGATGCAATACCTAAATCAAACTTTCCCTGGTCGATGGATCGGCCGCGGTGGTCCCATTCAATGGCCACCGAGGTCTCCAGACCTCTCTCGGTTAGATTATTGTTTGTGGGGGTGGATGAAAAGTCAAATTTACAAAAGAAAGGTGGATACACGAGACGCATTGCTCGCGCGCAATTTGGATGCTGCTGCCCGCATAAAGGAACGTCAAGATCAACTCAGACGAACAACACGCGATCTTCGCACACGAGTTGCAAAGTGCACTGAGGTTGACGGTGGGATTTTCGAAAACGTATTGTAAACTGTAAAAAATTTGTCATTTTTGCATCTGATACCATTCAAAATGCCAATGTTTAAACATTAAATGTTAGAAACAGTAATTGGTTTCTCTTTCTTGATTACCATTAACAATGCTTTTGTATTTGTAGATTCAAACAGCTCTATCTCCGTAACCATTCAGAATTAGACACATGTTCATATGAACCTTTTTCTCACAATGACCGATACTATCACCTCCCGAAGTATTGACCTTTCCTCCTGAAACACCCTGTGTATATATATATATATATATATATATATATATATATATATATATATATATATATATAAATATTTATATATATATATATGATACACACAGACCGTGCATGGAACAAGGAACTCTTCTGGGATAATTAAATCCACTATAGTCCGAATAAGTAATGGTAAATGACAAATACCATAATTTTTCTTTTTCATGATGCAAGCCCGACGTGGGCAACGGGTCTCTCGCAAAGAGGTCCCATAAATATAGCTTCCCTCACCAGCTATCTGCAAAGCAGACAGGATCCAGCTTTGGGACGGATCTAGGGTTTAAAGCAGCCTAGCCCCACTACATTTAGAACCTCAATGTAAGTAAAAGACTCGTTGCATTCACGTCGGATTGAATAAATCAAAGAAAAAGGGGGTAACTATTATATTTTTAGCCAAAACCAAAACTTAAACCTCAACTGGCAGAATTGAGCGTCCACTTTTCAAGGCACATAACATGTTATGTGTCTTGAAAAGTGGACGCTCAATTCTGCCAGTTGAGGTTTAAGTTTTGGTTTTGGCTAAAAATATAATAGTTACCCCTTTTTCTTTGATTTATTCAATCCGACGTGAATGCAACGAGTCTTTTACTTACACTGAGGTTCTAAATGTAGTGGGGTTAGGCTGCTTTAAACCCTAGATCCATGTCCCAAAGCTGGATCCTGTCTGCTTTGCAGATAGCTGGTGAGGGAAGCTATATTTATAGGACCTCTTTGCGAGAGACCCGTTGCCCACGTCGGGCTTGCATCATGAAAAAGAAAAACTATGGTATTTGTCATTTACCATTACTTATTCGGACTATAGTGGATTTAATTATCCTAGAAGAGTTCCTTGTTCCATGCACGGTCTGTGTGTATCATAAAAAACTCAGGGAACCATTCTGAGTTCATTCCCATATATATATATATATATATATATATATATATATATATATATATATATAGGCAATGACCACTTTACAAACGTTCGTTTTACGAAACTCGGCAATTATGGATGACCCTAATTTGGCTTCCAGGCTTAACTTGGAGATTGAGCCTCAGGATGTTGCAGAGTTGCTGGCTTCCCATTCTCAAGAGCTCAACAACGAAAAACTTGGAACTGCAAGAACAAGTGACAGCAGAAACCACCCCAGTGCCAGAGAGTCCTGCAAGAGGCTCTCTCTAGACCACGAAGAGTTTAGCTGAGTCCCTTAAACTCTTTGGGCAAGGACTGGCGATCCTAGAAAGAGAGGATCCCAACTTTGAAAGGAGCAGCAAAGTTGCCAATGGAGTCACAATAACATCGTATGCTATAAGGAGATTTTGAGAGAGAAAGAGAGAGAGGAGAAACAAGGCCAGACAAACTTCTTTGAACTCCTTCTTCAGGGAGCCCACAAGTGAACCTCCCACTCCAGCAAAGGGCGCTCCCCCTCAAAGTCCATCTACGTCTTTTTCCATGACCAGACAGCTCATACCTAGGACAACTCATACCTAGGACAACTCAAAATAAAAAATTTAGAAATAAGATGCATTTAACAAAATTATATAACCTATTTTTAACCAACCAACCTAAATTAAACCAACCAACCAATGCATTTAAAATTAAACCAACCAACCTAAATCTTATTTATCTTCGGGATAGGTTTCTTACTACCTATTATCAAATTTCTAAAACAGTTAGTGTTCGACCCGTGAACGTGTTCAACCATTGTAGTGATTACCAATTATATTAGCCCTCAACATGCCATGTTATTTGAAGTCTCAGCGTGGTTAGGTTTGGTTTTTTGTTTTGTTTTGTTTTGTTTTGTTTTCATTTCAAAATGTTTTCATTAATAACTTGCATGAATTCTAAATGTTTAAATTTAATTTTTAATTCTACAAAATAAATGTTTTCATTAATTTTTCATTTTTTTTTCAGGTCCTAGGTGAGTTGTCCGGGTATGAACTGTCCTAGAACTGTCTTTTTCACCTTTAATGTCTAAAAGTATCTTTCATGTCTTTTATTTAATATGAAATTTATTTAATATTAATTGTTTTTAGTATTTGTATGACTATTTCTCCTTTAAAATGCAAGAACTTTTCTATTTTGTGAATTTTTTGGTCATGGGAGCCGAGTCAGGAACGAATTAACCCGTATTACATTAATTCATATGAAAAAATTGTGTTTACGAATTTTCGCTTTACGAACGGTTTCCAAGTAGGGCATAGTTAATTAATCATTTTTAGGAAAAAGTGATGAAATGTTCTAATTAATCAATGATTAACTGATTAAAATTATTAAAAATTAAATACTCCTGAAAAGTGTAAGAGAGAGCTTTATTGTTTCTGTTGCGTGAGATAAGTCCGAAGAAAACATTTTGATCAAACATTTAGTTTGCTTTAGTTCAAGAAATCAGGCATGGGCGGATTAGACAATTTATACATGCAAAAAGGTGCCAAATTCAAATGATACATTACAAAATGTAAGGTAAAATGATGCTGAAATTATGAGGAAAATTAATCATTTCCCATCATTTTATAAAAATATTTTTATTAATTAATGATTAAATTAAAAACAATGATTAACTGATTAATCAGAATCCTGCCCTATTTCCAAGAAACAAATTGATTCGTAATTGCGGAAAATGCCTGTGTGTATATATATATATATATATAGTTTTATTTTGTTAATACGAAAGGTCGTAACATGTATAACAATTACGTTTGAGGTTATTTACCCTCCTTCGTGACAATCAAAACTGGTCATGTAACGGATGGGACCTTCGGCTTCACGTGGGATCCGAGCAATCTACGGTTCATTCCATCCTACAACTGAACGGACCAACGTCGCTTAACTTCGTTGATGTAACGAGAAGCGGTGTTGCGACGTGACCACGGTGTAATTCTGTCACATGAAACTGACTTCAAAAGGGAAGTAAAAACAAAAGAGTACGGTATAGTGACTATATTTACATAGATATTGAGGTCGGGAGTTCGACTCCCGGTGGTACAGGTAATAATAATAATACAAAAGTTAGTGTAATAGGTCGCATTAGTCTGGCCTGATCGCTGTGCTGCCAGTTTCTGGCTCACTTCCCTGATATAGCATAAATACAACTACAAATGTCTTATTTCAGGGCATGAAAAAATAAGTGTATAATTTGGTGGTTGTGAAGCAATCGATATTACGGAAATCTTATATACAATTGAGCTAAAATGTGTTTGTGTGTCTGTCCGCTTTCTTCGGAACCGTGCACAGACTAAACGGCACATCGGAAAATTCTGCAACCACCACCAACTGATAGTCCATGAGCTGCCGATGTGCTCTGTCAAGTTTCCCGGTCCTAGGTCAGTCCGCGGCCGAGCACGAACTATTTAATGTCTATTACAAGTGAATGTAGGTACTTCGAAAACGAAAATGACGAAAGCAAAAATACATAATAAACAGTTTGGTAGTCCCGATAATACGTAAGTACCAATATACATATACATATATACAATATACATATATAGCTAGCTGCGACATATATACTGCTACATATAGTGCGACATATACTACTACCTGCCCGGAGGGCGATAGCGAGCTACCGCTTGTGCGCAACTATAAAACAAATATATGAATGGAAGACATTGACTGCAATATGATAAATTTTTGATAATTAAAATGAGATTAATGAAAACTACTTGATTTATAGTACCAACCAAATAATATATATATATATATATATATATATATATATATATATATATATATATATATATATATATATATATATAGTGGCTTACGGATCACCGATTTGTAATGGCCTAGAAAGTAGGCTTACTATCATTTATAAATTGAATTTAAATGAATAATTAGGGGTCACCAGTTTGGGGTACAGCCCAAACAAACAATATTTAATAAGGAGACTCTGAAGACTGACGAGGGCCTACGTGAAGGTTGACCGGACTGCGTTTCGACGTGGATAACTCTGAAGACTGACGAGGGCCTACGTGAAGGTTGACCGTGCTGCGTTTCGACGTAGATGGTCTGAGGACGTATAGACCTACCGGCAGGAGGATGTGTTGAGGACCCGCTAATAGACTTGTTGAAGGGGCACCGATCGAATTGTGGTGAAGGATGAGTGCAGCCAGGGCCAGAAGGATGACGCCGGTAGAGTGATGTTTGCTTCCGACGGGATGAAATTGTAGGTCGCCTCAATTGGTGATTCGCTTCGTGTATTGGTGAACTGTTGCTTGAAGAACTGAAGTCGGCTGAGATCGAACGGCGCTACGTGAAAGGGGAGATTCACGAGGAAGAGTAATGAGCATAGTGAGGGCGATTTTCAGTGAACTCGGACTTATATAGGCTCGGAAGACGCCTACTTTTTCGCCGGCCTTTCTGAGAAAAACCAGCACAATTTGCTGATGATTCCCAGGTATTTGCGAACGGCGAGGAAAGGAATCATATATATAATGTGTTGCACATAAAGTTCGGCATCATAAAAATAAATTGTAGTCCATAAACTTTGCCTATGATGCTGAACTTATAGACACCATATATAAGTGTGTGTGTGTGTGTGTGTGTGTTGTTACAGTTCGTTCGTAATTCGGAATTGTTGAAACATTTGTTTAATAATGTACCCTATCATAATTTTCGCTGAGTTCTTGCTTAAAGTATAGACCCCATAAATATAAAATTGTATTCCCACTGGCGATTCTTAATAATAACTGTTAGCTGTCTGTTTGATATTTTAAAATTCAAGATGAACTAAACTATCTTTCACATCTCGCATATTTTGTGCCACGGGGGAGAGTAATATCGGAACTATACACATTGCTTACGTAAGAGTGTTTATTGTTTCTTTGGAATTCATTGACCAAAGTACTGTACACTGAATAACAATAATATATCTCATTTAATTACACTGGTCAACAAAGATTTTTCATCAGAGTAAAATTTGTGGTGGCTGGATAGCATTTTTCACGCTGATTCCAAAACTGCATTCAGATCTTTTCTAGCACGTATAGTTTTCAAGATGAAGGCATATATATAACTACACAGATTTAACCATTTTAAATAGGCAAAATACTAATATTTCAACATTTGCTTGTGTTTATTTTATTGTGTTTTTTTAGTTTATTCATCTTATTTATTTCAATTATCTTAATTATACATCTTATGTATTTCAGGTGTGAGCTTTTACGTCTAGCAGCATTGTGATTCAGGCAAAAACGCCGTGCTTTGTGTGTCAAAAGATCAGTCCAGTCCAAGAACTTGTTGTGTCAAGTTGGTGTACATTTTTTTTGAATTTATAGTTTGCTCAGGTCAGTCAACATGCCTCGACAATGTAAGAATGACCCCGACAAGTTCTGTTTCGTATGCGGTCAGTTGACAACTAAAACACAGCGACGAAGTATTACAACCGACATTAAGAAAATATACAAGCTATACTTTGGTTGCCATCTAGGTGACCAAGATAAACCATGGGCGCCACATCAAATCTGTTCTGGCTGTTCAAATGGATTACGTGATTGGCTTAAAAAGAAAGCTTCAATGCCATTTGCCATACCCATGATATGGAGGGAGCCGAGAGATCATCATGAAGACTGTTATTTTTGTAGTGTGAACTTAATGGGGTTTTCTGCCAAGAACAAACACCACCTTGTATATCCAAACTTGGATTCAGCACGTAGACCAGTAAAACATGATGAAACATTGCCCATTCCAATTCCCCCAAGTGATAGGCTAAATTCTATCATAGATGACATGGAAAGTGATGAAGGTGCAACTGGCGTTTCCGGACCATCTACAGAACCAGAGTACACTTTTGAAGGTAGACATTTAGAGCCTAAAAAGTTAACCCAAGGACAGTTGAATGATCTTGTTAGAGACTTATCGCTGTCTAAAGAGAAATCAGAGCTTCTCGCCTCAAGACTAAAGGAGAACAATTTACTTGAGAACAATGTTCGTATTAGTTACTACCGAAAGCGGAATTTTGAATTAACAGCATTCTTTTCAGTAGACGGTCCTCTCTGTTGCCATGACATCAATGGACTATTTACAGCCATATCTCAGACGTATGTGGCATCTGAGTGGCGCCTCTTTATTGATTCGTCGCAGAGAAGCCTGAAAGCAGTTCTTTTGCATAATGGTAATATAATGCCATCCATCCCCATTGCCCATTCCGTCCATCTAAAAGAGAGATATGACAATATGGATATACTACTTAAGGCAATCAAATACGACAGTCATCAATGGAATGTTTGTGGAGATCTAAAAGTTATAGGAATGCTTATGGGTATGCAGTCAGGATTCACAAAATGTTGTTGTTTCCTTTGCCTGTGGGACAGTCGCGCCACTATAGAACATTACACCAAAAGTGACTGGCCACTTAGGTATACATATGTCCCAGGGATAAGCAATGTCCAGTCTGTCCCTTTAGTGGATCCCCAAAAGATCTATCTGCCACCTCTTCACATTAAACTTGGTTTAATGAAGAATTTTGTTAAAGCAATGGGAACGTCAATTCTGAAGGGTTCCAATACCTTTCAAGGAAATTTCCGAAGGTTACTGCAGCAAAATTGAAGGAAGGAATTTTTGTTGGGCCACAAATAAGGGAGGTTTTGAATGACACTGAATTTGAAAAAGTCCTAAGTCCGCTGGAATTGAAGGCTTGGCTGGCGTTCAAATGGATATGTGAAAACTTTCTTGGAAGCAACAAGTCACCTGCGTATAAGGATGGAGTCAAGAACCTCCTTGATGCCTTCAAAGAAATGGAGTGTCGAATGTCGTTAAAAATTCACTTCCTGCATTCCCACTTAGATTTCTTTCCTGAAAACCTTGGTGCAGTGAGTGACGAGCAAGGAGAGCGCTTCCATCAAGATATTCAGATGATGGAGAAGCGCTACCAAGGATATTGGAATGAAAGCATGATGGCGGACCATTGTTGGATGCTGTATCGTGACAATCCAGGCCAAATTTACAAAAGGAAATCACACTCAGCGCTTTTAATAAAATAATGTATATATTCTTTATTTATAAGTACATTGAATAAGGTATATGATGTATTTGTTGTTTAGCATTCCTAAGTGTGATCTATACATCCATAAATTTTCTTATAGCAATATCAAAAAATTAAAAATATCAAAACCAGTGTATCTATATAACTATACGTGCTAGAAAAAAATAAAACCAGATTCGGAATCAGCGCGAAACATGCATCAAGAAAAGTGTGATCATGTTTGTGATGAGAAAAAAAAGTTTCATTTTGTTGGCCAGTGTTATGAACGGAATAACATCAGTTATTATTTAATGGTAGTGTATATAGAAAGAGTCAGTGTATATATATATATATATATATATATATATATATATATATATATATATATATATATATATATATGTGTGTGTGTGTGTGTGTTAGTCAACCCTCCTCGAACGCGAGAGTTACGTTCCAGCAAACCTTCACGCTCGGCACAATCTGTTGCACAATACCTTGAGTCAATGAGATAAGGGGCTACGTTCTGGGGTTCTGAGGTTAAATTTAATGTTGTACTGGAAACATAATTACATAAGTACTGTACAGTACACTTATATTATTGCAATAACTGATTATAAAACAAAAAGGCTAAAAAAACAAAAGAGGGTGGGGGATTAGTGCGAGCTAGCCTCGTCCGACTAACTCGGAGGTTCATTTGCTTGGATGTTTGTCACCTGAGGTTGGCTCTGCTGCTTAGTTTTCCTCGTCGCTGAATTCTGGTGGGAGGTGAGTAACCTGAGTGAAGGAGTTGGAAGTTATGGAGGAGCCAGGAGCGCTGTCTGGTGAAGGGGGCTGTTGGAATTTGAGACGCTTCTTTCTTTCGAAAGAAGAATGAAGTTATGCGAGTTTTTTTGTGGTGGTCCCTCAATTTTTTTTAAAAAACTCGCAATAAGGAGCCAATGCTGTTCGCATTATTCTTTTAATTTTAAGACTCCTTTCCAACATGCAACATCCTGTTGCATGAAATCAGTCAGCCATTTGAACACCAATCAGATCGCGTCTGAGGGTTTGATCAAGGGACGTGAGAGGTGACGCAGCCGATGGTTTAAGGGACCTGCCCAGCCTCACGTGTACGCAAGGATGGGGTGTAACTTTATTAACCATGTGTATGCAAAATCGTGTTCAAGGAGGGTTCATTATATATATATATATATATATATATATATATATATATACACTGTAAATGAGGGGCAACAAGCTTGACCTTCGGGAAATGAGGAATCATCACACGGAACATTTAAAAGGAATATATATATATATATATCACACACATGGTTAGGTCCAAAGCAAACAAAGCAATGCCTGTGGGCCGAGGGCCTCGCGAGAGTAAAAGGAGGCCGCGGAAAAGCTCCTCAAGAAACTTTTTGGTATTTCAGGGGGTAAGCCCACAGCCAAAAGACATGGACATCTATTTTAAGTTCTACTCTGAACCTTATTTAAGTGATTTGACTATAAATAAATAAAAGTAGTAATTGAAATGCGTTTATTTCATCTCTGCATGTCGACATCGCGTTTGCTAATCTGTTGAGCTTTAAAATAAACTCGCCTTGAATGCCTTCAGCGAAAAGGAAGGCACACGAGGAATTTTCTATAACGCGATGGTGCTCTTACTTCGAAATGAAGCAAAGAATATAAGTACGAAAACGCCAACCCAACATATATATTGGTAAAATCCTCGCTTGTATAATCGTGGATTTTCCTGAAATGTTGTTTATAAAGACAGAAAATCCTTTAAAATCCCCCAATTTACGTAAACCCCCTTACCCCATGTACCTATAAAAGAGCGTGTAACTTGACGAGTGTTATGGATAACTTACTTTAAAGAAGAACTCGCAACAAGAGAGAACTACAAGAACAACTCTCTCCCTCACCAGCTTACTTTTTCTAGGGAAACTTAGAAAAAGTTAGACCTCACGAACTCTGATTATTCAAGCACCAATGATTTTTGTATATTAAAGAATTAACTAAGAAAAATATTAAATTCTATCCTTGAGTAAAAGAACAACAGAAACCCTGAAGGTAGTAAAAGACCTTCCCGAAACCGATATGAGAAAATAAAATATTCTCACGCATTCAAAACGTTTTTCTTTATTATCTAAAATAACTTTTTTTTTTACTACAAAGCGAAAAAAACGAAAAAAGTTAATTCAGAAGATTGTTTTGGCTTTGTTTACCATTTGAAAATATGCTTTAAATTTTTTTCAAATTTAATCTTTCTTAACTTTAAGAAAATTATTATATACAATTTTTAATGTAAGATAATTTTTATAAACAATAAAGAGGGTGTTCCAAAATTACGAAGTAAACTTTTATATGTCTGTCGATCAGTAGTCGGACGCTGTGAACAATGGTTCAAGTTGAAGGAAGACATTTTGAATATCTAAAATAAACAATTATTGTTGCTTTTCTTATTGTTGCTGTATTTGGAATAAAGTTGTTAAATATCGCATATTTTTTGTTAAGATATTGCGTTCATATAAAATTTACTAAGTAATTTTAGAACACAAAGTTTATTAGATAATTTTAGAACACCCTGTATAGTAAATATAACATGAAACCTGAAATGGAATTTTAAAAAAATCTAAGAAAATCTTTAAAAAAACTATTCCGTGTTTTAATTTCCAAAGAAATTTATGCAAGGGTGAGTTACGACGAAATGTCATAACTTCAGGAGCTTATCGCTGAGGTTATTCCCAGTCAAAAACTTCATATGAACATAGGTCCGATTCTTATGAGGGCTACAGCATAAGGCAGCTGGGAATAAAATCATTTTCACGGGTAATCAAAAAATTCCGCAGTAATAAATTCGAAGATAAATCTCTTACGAAAGATCCTTGAATATCTCTACAGGAAGATCTAACACCTTCCTCCGTTATTGTCTCGTCCTATAGGCCTACCTCGCCTACTTGCCTTAACGTAGGTTCTCGAGGCCTCACTGTCCGTTCAAGCAGAGCCGTAACAAGCCTTGATGGTGCCCTGGGCAGAACCTGAATTTGGCGCCCCCTCTCCGTAAATAATTAATCATTGATGAATTTAATTTTAATTGATATAAATAATGTGGCATGTATGAGGATTATTTTGACAATGCTAATTATTATCTATCATTTTAGGGTTAAGTCTCAAGGTTTGAACAAATTAATTTCAGGCATATCGTTCTTGTGTTTATAATTATTTTTTAATTATTGAACTCAAATTGAACTACAGAAAAATTACTAATGCACACTATGCACATTCAGTCTTATAGACAGTAGCAATAGTAGCACAATAGTTTTTCTACTATTCTTACTCGTTTTATTTGAGAAATAAAAATAAGAATTAGAAAATTTCAAATGCAATTTTGGCGCCATCCTCTCTTTGGCGCCCAGGGCGGCTGCCCCTTCTGCCACTCCCTAGCTACGCCCCTGCGTTCAACAGAAATATAATTCATTGTCTTTTATTATTATTCGATGCTTATATCCTTGTAATCCAATCACTGTAAATATTTATGGCATTTACCCTGTAGCATTTGTACTTTGTAATATTAATTGTCAAATAATTTGTGATTAATTATTATTAAAGACAGAAACCGTTAAACATCTCATTTTTCTATTACATTTACAAATTGTAACTAGGAACAAACTGTGATTCCTAAGAACAAACCAATAACTTTATAATTATATCAGCAACTTATTTAAATATAGCTCACTATTAAGTGTTAACCTACCCTCCTCCATAGGAGAGGAGATTGTAGACACCAATCGACCAGATAAGTACTCCTGGGACGTGGGTGCGGGAGGACGTTAGGCAGAAGACGGAGTGTTGGAACTCTCGTTTCTCCTGTCACTGTCCTCTTCAGCTGAGGGCCCTTGGCCCATCCTTCCTACATAAAAAAATCTTATATACTGTATATACAGGTGTCTGCAAAGTCTGGAATCAGTAAGAAACATATTTAATTGTAAATTACATGCGCACTGACTCCAAACTCTGTAGTCCTCCTGTGCATGTTCAATTTAAATTTCATCTTAGAGTATACTCATATATATATATATATATATATATATATATATATATATATATATATATATATATATATATATATATATATTCTTTAATTTTTAATTTAAAAAGGAATCTAAGTAAACAAACAAAATTATTTCATCCTTTGGAGTTTGTTTTTTCCGTAGGATGGAAGTTTTATTTAGTTTGAACCTTTGTTAAACATGTTTTCACCTGACGTTCAAACAGGTTGGACAAAAGTGGATGAAATGTTTAACAGCGCAGTTAAGGAAAACTTTTATTTTCTTTTGGTTGGGGTTGGGGAAGGGGAACAGGATGTTCACGGAGTAGGAGGGAAGAGAAAGGCTCGTGATAATGTAAATATAATGAAAATAAAATATGTATATAAAATGAACATGTTCAAGAATGAAGAGAGATTCGAGTGACGTAGAGTACACTGAAAAAGTGAGCAGGTGTTAAGTATTTGAACTAGAAAATGAAACGTCATCTTCTCTTCGTAAGAAATGTTCTCAAGATGTTAAATTTTGTCTCACGCAAAACTTTTTTTTATTTTGCATGGAAAGAATATAACGTCTTAGTGTTAAATGTTTGCTTTGTCCTTCAACGTGAAACACGATGTCAATGGCAGCCAATGTACAGAGTGGTCCAAAAGTGAAATATTTATTTTCCTGTTTGTACAATATGATTTTTAAGAAATGCGTACATCAAATATCACTAATTTCTGTATAAATTCCATCATGTGCGCTGTCAAGTTTAAACTTGCGGGCTAGCTACGTTACAGGCTAGGTTAAAACTAGTGCCGGATCCAGGGAAGCTGGGCCCCCGTCTAAAATATAAATGCAGAAGCGTATATTAGTACATCTAAGGGCCCCCCAATACACGTAGGCCAAACGCAGTTTCGTGGATTGTACACACGCCGGGATGTGTCACTGACTAGAACAAAGCCGATCCGATGGTAACTTTTGAATCACCCTGTGCGGTATATATAATTTATAAGAGATGATAATCGCAATATCATTTTTAATAATGGTGACCGCAGGAATAGCCTGCAGTGCCCGTTACACTGTTACACCACTGCTGTTGTAATGAGGTTACAATTTCGTATCAGACTGATTCCGATGTCGCTGGTTTAAATGCCGACTTTGCACGGAAACCGGCATGTAAGAGCAAAAAAAAATATATAATAAACAAGATTGACATTAATATTATCATGTTATAACGGCCATTAATAAAGAAAACTAGCGGTATTGCATGTCTGAATAATCGCGGATAAAATATAGAAGTCATTTTAAGACTCGACTATACATTATGTAGGAAGAAGAGTTATTCAGTAAAAAACAAATAATCCAATTTTTTTTTTCCCATGAGTGTACCATCGAGAGTCATCGAGAAGCTCTCATTCAATAGTAGTTATACTCACAAAGGGTCCACTTCCCTATTCATTAAAGTGTGTGTATAATATATATATATATATATATATACCTCGTTGATGTTCCGTGTGTTGGTCTCTCTTCACACGAAGGTCAAGCTGGTGGCCCCGCCTATATAATAATAATAATAATAATAATAATAAAATAATAATAATAATAATAATAATAATAATAAAATAATAATATAATAATAATAATAAATAAATAAATAAATATAAATATAATATATATATATATATATATACAGGGCGTCCAAAAAAATGTATACACACTTTAAATACTTATAAAGGCAGTGTTTATTAAAATACATTTCATTTTCAAAATGTAATAGAATCTACAGACATTATTTAATTGTTCTGTCAACGCCTGTTTTCAAACTGACGTCCGTTCTGGTCCAGGCACTGCTGATAACGCGAAGCAATGGAATCGCAAACATCACGAAACATTTCGTTTGGTATTTGTGTGCATTCTCGTCAATGGCTGCTCTCAATTCAGCGACTGTTGCAGGTTTTATAGCGTAGACTTTGTCTTTTAAGTATCCCCATAAAAAAAGTCTAGTGGTGTGAGGTCTGGTGAACGCGGAGGGTATTCTACGAAACCCCTTCGTCCAATCCACATCCACATCGTGCCAAGTACCACTCGCCTCGCAATACTCCACTCTTCGGTCCGGATCATCTTCATTAATAGCATGGACTAATCTTGGAATGTAACTTTTCCATTGACAGCGCTTCAAAATGCGTTGGACAGACGATTCTGAAATTCCTACCTCACGACTCGCTTGCCGCACAGATTTTCTTGGACTTTGGTGATACGTTTCCAGTACTCTTTCTTGCTTTGTGGGGCTTGTCGATGTCCGTGGTCTTCCGGAACGCTTCTTGTGGACATTCTGAACAGTTCCATCGGCTTCAAACTTATCTCTAATTCGAGTGATGGTAAGTCGCGTTGGTGGATCTGTTTGAAACTCCCTCCTAAACTGTCTTTGCACTTCAACTGCGTTTTCACACTTCCAGTAGCATTTTAGAATGAATTTCCTTTGTTCAAAGCTTAGTCTGACTGCCATTATTAATTCTAATGGGTTTAACTTGGAAAGAAAGAAACATCAATTGAGCTATCAGCTGTTAAAGTGTGTATACATTTTTTTGGGACGCCCTGTATATATATATATATATATATATATATATGGTGTTTCAAAAAATATATACATTCTATGTACGTTCATAAAACATTGAAAGGTAAAGAGAGGGTCGATAATGAGTCGTAATAATACCTGATAGATGACATTAGCGTATGATCGAATGATCACACGTACTGCTTTATGGGTACCCATAAGGCAGTGCAGAACGAAAAATGGCCGCTGCTCGTTTGTTATTAGAGAAACATAAGTTGATTCTGAAGTGGTAGTGGAAATCCGAGAACATTTGTGAAGTGCAAAGATGGTGGGAGGCGTGAATTTGAAATTACCCCCACCAACACGTTTAACCATTTCGAGTACGCGATAAGTTTGAAGCGGATAAAACAATGCAAGACGCGCACAAACAACGTTCAGGGAGACCTCACACATCAACTGGTGAAGACAATGCTGCTTTTGTGAAGCAAGCATTCGCGCCAAGAATATCTGTAAGGCAGTGTGCGCGCGTGAGAGACTTACCAGCAGGGCAAGTGTACACCGGATTCTGAAAGCTGCTAAGTGGAAACCGTACGTGCCAAGACTGTTTGCATGCTATCAGCGAACACGATCCAAACCATAGAGCAGAGCTTTCCAAACTGGTGTGTCGCGACACATTAGTGTTTTTTGTATTTTGAAAATTTTGATTTTTCTATCAACAAAATCGGCTACAAGATAAACCACCTACTGAAAAATTATCTGATATTTGATAACAAAAATTAATTAATGTGTCGTGAAAATTGTTATGCTTAAATAGTTTGTCGCCAACGTTAAAAGTTTGGAAAGCTCTGCCATAGAGATAAATTTTGTGTTGTTTATAAGCACGTGTGATGAGAATGAACCGTTTGTTAACTTGATTGTCTGGTTTGATGAGGCGATCATTAAGCTTAAAGGTACGGTGAATCGTCATAACAGTGTTTACTGGTCCCTCAGAATCTACATATTCATGAAGAAAAGGCCATAACTTTTGAACTTTTGAAGATATTTCGACGACAAATCTTCGAAAGTTAAAAATTTGTCACTTTCAAATTGGTACAATTTTAACTGTTTTGTGGCGTTTTTTACTTTTGTCGCTTAGCCACTCCTTCCTATGAGGGTCTCAAATGAAACCTTCACTTTTAATGCAACCTCACGCTGATTATGGTACCAATAGATTACACCCCATGCAGTGAAAATAAGGAGGACGCGAAAGATTGATTTCAATTTGAAGGGGGGCATTGGATAAAAAAAATTTGGGAAATGTTAACGTAACCTTAGCTTTAACCCTTTAGATACTTAATGCGATAATGGTCGCACTAAATATTATTGTCTATGAGTACTATATTCGACTTTACTCCACGGCTTAGAAAAACTTTTGGTCCTCGTCACTATATTCCCCTATCCTTACAGTGTTTCAAAGAAACGCGCGCTCAGGACTGGGTCGCAGATCTGTTGCTCCAGTCATTGATAGATTGGCTGCAACAGCAAAACATTTTCCATCGCAGTATGAAGATAAAAAACAAATCCAACTGTTGTTGTTGTTGTTTAGCCGATCAGCCCACCCTGATCGAGCAAGCCGGCGGCACGCAGGTAACCGATCGCCCTCTCCGGAGTGGACCAGAGGTTCAGCGCACTAGTGATGTTGTGTTGTGTTCGTTGTTGTGCTAGAGCGGTACAGTCCGTCATAATGTGTTCAATTGTTTGTGGTGTGTCTTGGCACAGGTGGCAGGTGTCGTCTATGGAGTTGTCTAGTCTGTGTTTATATGTCCGTAAGTTTGGGTGATGTCCACATCGGAATCGTGCTAAGTTAACTCGATCCGATCTGCTCAGGCTGATCTCTGACCTGTTAATGGGGGCGGCTTCGCACCTAGGACCGCATTCGGACCGAGTCGTGTCAGTGCTTTGTGGGTTAGGTGTGTGTGTATGTGTTTTCTGTACTGTGTGATGTCTGTGGGGCGTGGTATGGAATGGAGTATTTCGTTATAATATCTCTCTGGTGTTACCTTAATGGTGCGAGGTGTTGGTGCATGATTGTACATGTAGTGGCAAGGGTGTTGTGGGTTAGTTGTCGCTGCTGCCATGAATTGTGTTCCCCTCATGTCTAAATGTTCCCTAACTTTTAGTATTTTTGTTTCTGTGTGCAGGTGTTCTATTGGTGTTGTTTGAGTGCATCCTGTAATGATACGAAGTGCGTTGTTTTGTATTGTTTGTAAGGTGTTTATGTGTGTGTTTGAGATAATGGGTGCCCAGCATGGGCTAGCATAGTCCATAACTGAGCGAATATATTGTTGTATATGAGTGATGTTGTTTCCTGCTGGTGTCCAAAGTTTGTGCCTGTTAGTACCCTAAGCGTGTTAAGTCTTGACGTACATTTGGTTTTAATGTCCTGAATGTGGTTTGCAAAAGATAATGATGTGTTGTATGTGACACCAAGTATTTTGGTTCTGTGAGTGTGTGGAATGTTGATGTTGTTTAGTGTAAGCTGTGGAATTACCTGGTGTTCTTTTGTGTTGCTTGTAAGCAAGGTGATGGTTGATTTGTGGGCGCTACTTTGAGTCTATTGTGTGTGAGCCAGTCTTGTATACTGTTTATGTATGTTTGTAGGTTATTTGTAGCGGTGTCGATGTTGTTGTGGGTGGATGTTAGAGTGATATTATCTGCATATGATGATAAGGTAAGCTTGTTATCTATGGGTGTTGGAATGTCATGCATGTATAAGTTGAAGAGTGTTGGTGAGAGAACAGAGCCTTGAGGGACCCCGTTCGGAAAAAGCTTGTTTTGGATGACTTGCCATTAAATGTGACATGTGAGTATCTTCCTGAGAGATAGTTGCTCAGCCACCTTTTGGTGTTATTGTGCATGTTTGTGTTGAGTATTTGTTTATGAGAGGAAGCGTGGGATAGCATCAAATGCTTACTAATGTCTATTGTTGCTAATAGTGTACGTTGAGCTGGTCTTCTGGAGTTGATGCCATCCATGATGTGCTGCGTGAGGTTAGTGAGTAATGTCGTGGTTGAGTGGTGAGGTCTGAATCCATGTTGAGTAGCGATAGTGGTATGTGTGGGTTGGTGATTTGTAAGATTAGTCTTTCTGTTACTTTGGAAGGTGTGCATAGTAAAGTAATGGGTCTATAGGAAGCTGGTTCTGTTGGATTTTGTTTGGTTTGAGTAGTGTAATAATTTACCTTGTTTCCATATGTCAGGAATAATACAGTGTTGGTATGAAATATGTGCTGATATTTGTGAGAGCTAATATTCCTTGTGGGCCCAAGTGTTTAAGGTGTATGTTAGATATGTTGTCTGGCCAGTAGCCTTCGAATTCTTAATGTTTTTGATGATCTTGGTGGTCTGGTCTGTATTGAAGGGTGTAATGGTCATGTCGAGTCTGTAGGTTTTCTTGTGTCTGGCTGTTTGTCTGTCTGCATGTTTCTGGTTGTTGTCTCTGTTTAAGTGACTTATCTTTGCGTAGTAATCCAACTGTGTGTGTGTGTGTGTGTGTGTGTGTGGTGTGTGTGTGTGTGTGTGTAGCATAATGCTATCCTCTTGTAAGAAAAAAAAAAAGGGGTGTGTAAGCGTAAGCAAACCACATACTTTTGTGATGACTGCCCGGACAAGCCAGCTCTGCGTATAATCCCATGCTTTAGGATTTATCACACACAGAAGAGGTACAAGAAGGTGTGTTCCTGTTAGGGTTCCATAAGTACTATTGTATGCCTGATGGACTTATAAGTATACAGTACTAGTCGCCAACGAGTGCATACTTGGTAGTATTATAAATACTAGTAGGCAACTGGTGTGATACTTTTTATTGTATTTTTTGCACTATTTTGTATAACCTATATTATATTTTTTAGTTTTCTATCAATGTTTCATTAGCTAGACTGGGTCCTTTTGTATGAAATATCAATTTACTATTTTCTTGAAATATTCAGAATTATCCAATATTGTATATGTATTTCCATGTATAAAATGCTTATTTCCAGTGAATTTATGTCAATGTATCAGTTATATAATACACAATTATACATTTGGCATGCATTTGGTATCATTTTGAACCATTTTTCTTTGAAAAAAGAAAATGAAAAACAAACAAAATCGGGATTTTTTGGTTAAAAAATTAAATTTTGAGCATATATATTATTTTCAAGCAATATTAATGACGGACATAAAAAATTCATGGTCATATCAATTTAGCAAGTGCCACAAAACACTAAAATTAACACCAGTTTTTGGTGGAGAAATGACAACTCTAGGAAACAACCGTGAAATCGGATTTAGTGCCTAAAGTGTTAATCTACCCTAACTTTACCCCGCACAAAACCGAATGTTATTCGCATAAAATATGAATTAAACAGTCACAGAGAAGAAGGATTCTCGATCATATACGTCTGTGTTGAGTTACTCGGCCGGCCAACCTGATGTATGTATGTGAATCCAATCTGGGTTTATTTATTTGTGTCTTTTCATCGGGAGTTTGTACTGCATTTTATACGTCCGAAGCAGGAGAACAGTCAACATCATCCTCTTTAATTAAGGTATCCCCGCACATTCTCCCACCCATTATTATAAATGTGTACGAATTTTCCATTTACAGCATTCGACCAACATTCATTTAAAATAGATAAACTATTAAGTCATAAATAATAATAAGTAATGAAGAGAGAGCAACGCACGAAACTGCTACGAGGTTATGGAGTTGCATAATCGAAATAAACTCGTTTAAAGTCTTTAAAACAGAACGAGACTATGAGGAAAAGGTAAAAGAGGAATTTATGAATAGCGACCAGAGAAAAAAATAGAAGGAACGAAGATAGTACAAGAGGAAATTGCGAAAAATGAGCAGGAAAAAAAAACAGAAAAAGAGAGTAAACCGGAAACAGAAATAAAAGCAGCACCAACGAAGGAAACGGAGGCACAAAACTAAATCCAAAGATTTCAAACAAAGGATATTAGCAGCAATAGGAAAAAACAAGTAGACAATAAAGAAATCAAACTGAAACCACCAAAAACAAAGGCCCCAAGTAAAAATGGGGAAGAAACTACATGTAAATACTCTGTGAAAGGAATTTGCGGATATAAGGGAGGACAGTGTATTTACGAACACCCTCCCTTGTGCGACTACTACTACAATAATGGTCACTGCAAATTCGGTGGAAAGTGCAAATTCTACCATCCGGACATTTGCAAAACCTACGCGACATATGGAACCTGCCAGAATGGGAGAAAATGCTACTACCATCATCTCCCGACAAGTTCAAAGGACAAAGGACAAGTTTCAGATGACAACGGGAGGAATGTGAAAAAAAAATATGTATACAAATAGCAAACAAAATTTTTTCAACATCTCGGGCACAAAGGACAACGAACTTAAAATGCACAAGGGGCAATGCAAAACAGAATATAAACATTGTCCTGGGAAATATTCAAAGAATAAAACCGAACAACTCACTAAACAAAGTTTCATACCTGAAAAGCTTTACAGACAAAACAAGGGCGGACATCGTATGCTTCACAGAAACACATCTTAAAGATTGCCAAGGAAACTGCGATAACTGGGAACACTGTATCGATAAGAAAGAATTGCATATCGATGGATTCAACTTACTAAGAGCGGATAGAACAGCGAGACGAAAAGGTGGCTGTGCTATTTACGTACTTGATTGCTGATATAAAAATAACCCCAACTATTATTTCAGACCACAACATAATCGAATTATCAACAAATATGGCGAAAACATTAAAAGATAATACACATACGAAAGGAAGAAGCAAATTTGGGGCTTTTAATTTCAACTCCAAGACCATAAATTGGGAAGAAATCAGATCACACATGGCCCAAATAGAGTGGAGAACAGTCTTAGAGAATAAAACAACGGAGGAAATGCTAACAACCTTGGAAGAAAAGACGCTGAAAATTTTAGAAAAATATGCTCCGAAAGCACAGCCAAAAGGAAAGAGGAACTGGCTAGAGAGGCAAAAGAGAAGAATATTCCGCAAAAGAAAGAGCGTAGCGGCGAAGTTAGCTAATTGCGGAGACAACAATGCCAAGAAAGCAATACAAGAAAAACTGAAGAATATCGATAGCGGAATACAAACCCTGATTAAAGGCCATACAGAGAGGGAAGAGGAAAAGGTGGTAGAAGCAATAAAGGAAAATCCAAAATACTTCTATAACTATGCGAAAAGGAAAACAAAAACGCGCGCTACCATCGGGCCCTTAAGGAAAGGAAATAATGAACTAACAGACGATCTATCATAAAAAAAAATATCTGAAACATTGAGAGCCCAGTATGAATCGGTCTTCAGTGCCCCAAAAGGTGACAAAGCGATACCTGACGATGCATTTTTCGAAGAGAAATTGCAAGGAGAATGTATAACAGATTTTGATTTTACCCCAGAAGATGTAGCGAGAGCTATAGGACAAATGAAATCACACTCAGCTGCAGGTCCGGACAAATGGAACGCACTATTGATTAAAAACTGTAAAAATGAAATAGCTACACCCTTATACTGGATATGGAGAAGATCCCTAGACACTGGGGAAATACTGAGCATCTTGAAAATAGCGAACATTGTCCTGTATATAAAGGAGGGAATATAGCTCAAGCAAAGAACTATAAACCAGTGTCATTGACGTCCAACCTCACCAAAATATTTGAAAGAATAGTCAGGAAGAAAATCTATGACTTCTTGAAGACACTGGAAAGATTCAACGAAAATCAGCACGGATTCCGATCAGGAAGATCATGCCTTCACAACTTATAGAGCACTATAACAATATCCTAGATGCACTTGAAGGAAATAAAAACTATGATGTCCTATACATGGGATTTTGTTAAAGCTTTCGACAAATGCGATTATGGTATAATATCACATAAAATGAAACATATGGGAATAACAGGCAAAGTGGGAAAATGGATCTACAACTTCCTCAGAGAACGTCTACAGGTCGTCAAAATTCAAGGTGTATCATCATCAGAATCAGTACTCAGTAGTACGCAGCTCAGTACCTGTTCATTATCATGCTAACAAACAGACAGTGGAGTAAACAGCAACAGTATAGTAACATCCTTTGCGGACGATACAAAGATCAGCAGAAAAATCAGCGATGCAAATATAGTGGAGGCCTTGCAGAGGGACACGAACAAAATATACAAATGGTCAGAAGACAACAATATGACTTTTAACACCGAGAAATTTCAGCTCTTGAGATATGGTAGAAATGAGGAACTTAACCAGACTACATATCATGCTCCAGATAGACAGGAAATTCAGAGAAGCACAAAAGCGGTCGACTTGGGGGTAATAATGACCGATGATGCCGAATTTGAGACACAAAATCAGATAGCAATAAACAAAGCAAAAAGAGTCGCGGGACAGGTACTAAGAACGTTCAAAAGGAGGCACAAGACAGTAATGATTCCTCTGCTGAGAACACTGATCATATCAAAACTTGAATACTGCTCAGTTTTGACGTCCCCGTATAAAAAGGAAGAAATTAATAAACTAGAAGAAATGCAGAGGCATTTCAAGGCCAAGATCGATGGCTGCAGAGAACTCAACTACTGGGAAAGACTACGTAAACTAAATCTGTACTCCCTGGAAAGAAGAAGAGAGAGGTACGCCATAATCTATACATGGAAAATGATCGAAAAACTGGTACC
This sequence comes from Bathynomus jamesi, assembly GCA_023014485.1. Lineage (NCBI taxonomy): Eukaryota > Metazoa > Arthropoda > Malacostraca > Isopoda > Cirolanidae > Bathynomus > Bathynomus jamesi. The sequence continues at coordinate 211,956 of JAJOZX010005953.1, forward strand.
AAACCTCAAACTAAACCCAATTACCATCCAAACAACGCTGGAAAATAGGAAAGGTAGAATGTGTAGTGTTCCCAAATTAAAGGCCCGACAAAGGACCTTCTCAACACTGAAGGAAAATAGCTTGGTTGTCAGGGGGTCAAGACTTTTTAACCAGCTTTCAAAGGACCTCAGAAATGTTACAGGGGTCAAAGTTGAAGTCTTCAAGAGAAGACTAGATGCCTGGCTCAGGACGGTACCAGATGAGCCGGGTGTACCTGGCTATGTGCGGTGGAGAGCGCAAGAGAGCAAAGCATCAGTTTTCCTTTAATATTTGTGCAATAAAAAATACTAATAAAAAATACATGTTTACACTTCAAATTTCTCTGAAGAAGCATGGCTAAAACTGTCAAGGTCAGTTTAAGAAGTAATAGTAGTAGTGTTCCTAGGTCAAAGCATACATTCGCAAGCCAAAGACATAGTACAGCAGTATTAGTATTAATGTGCTATATGTAACTTCTTGACATACTATATATCCTGCTGGAAAGCATTTGTAGAATCCGATGTTGATATTACATATGGACCATTTTCATTTTCATTTTCATTACTGTTGCATTTACAGAGCTAGGCTCTACAAGTGATGTGCCAGATGGTACATATCAAGCACTTGAGAAGTTTGTTTGCCATTTGTACCAAAACAAGACTAAAGAAACTGAAATAGGCGAACTCAGGCGGCTATTATTTAGACAAAAACTGAAAAGTTACCACCAACAAGAGCTGCACTTGTATCATTTATTAAACGAGCTCATTGTTTGGTGGCGATTGTTTGGTGGCATGATGATCAACCTCATCAGATTTCGCCATCTATAACTGGATATGGTTGGGAGAGGGAGGATAATGGTCATGTCTCACCAGTTATGTGCACAATACTGCCAGTACCTGAAGTTATTCTTAAACTAGTGGTGTGTGGATGTGCCAAGACAAGAGTTACTTCACGTCAATACAAATGTGTAGTTAATAGTCTGAAATGGAAAAACTTGTGTGGCTGTGGATTTAACAGAGAAACGTGTGAAAACTATGGTAATGATGATGATAATGACGATGATGATAGATACGATGATTTGTCTGATGATTTAAACACTGATGATAATGAAAATGCAGATACACATGATTAGTAATGAATATCAGCCATATATTGTTGTTATACAGGGTGTTTATAAAGCCCCTATTTCGTTGAATTAACGGTTTTTATTAATTTTTGTTGCAGAACCCTATGAAAATGAATGTACAAGAACGGGTGATGGTGGTGACACTTCGGATTAAAGGAAAGCAATGAAAAAAAAATTAGAGGTTTGAAAGAACATTTCACAAGCCAAGTCCTACAGACGAGACAATTCGTGATTTGCTTAATAAATTTAAAAGAACGGGATCTGTTCATGATGAGTCAAGATCTGGACGTCCAAGTGTCTGAGCATGCTGTAAATGTGGTACGTAATGTTATCGATGAACATCTAAGCATGTCAATTCGCACCACATCACGTAGACTCGGGATACCCAAATCAACTGTCCACAAAATTTTGAAATCGACGTTGAAGAAGAGAAGTTATCACATTCAAGCGCTTTATGACTTACATGAAGAGGATTATCCAAAGCGAAGTGCAATGTGTGCCGATCTTGTTGAACACATTTAGAATTAAAATTTAATGGACCACATTCTCTTCGGTGATGAAGCAACTTTCCACACGTGTGGAAAGGTTAATCGCCATAACTGCCGCACATGGGCTAATGAAAAGCCAGTTGATTTCTATCAATGGGAACGAGATTCTCCTAAAGTTACTCTGGTTGGGTATGACCAAATCTAAGATTTATGGGTCTTTTTTCTTTGCTGAAGCTACAGTTACAGGGCTTATTTATTTGGACATGCTTCAACAATTCCTGGAACCCCAGCTTCATCCAGATGGCATTTTAAACGCTATCGTCTTTCAACAAGATGGGGCACCTTGTCATTACGCAAACATTGTTTGGGAGTACCTAAATAAACGATTTCCAAATCGATCGATCGGACGCGGAGGCAACAGGCCCTTGGCGGCTCGATCTCCTGACCTAACGCCCTTGGATTTCTTTGCATGGGGCTTTATCAAATCAAACGTCTATCAAACGAGGGTTACAGATCTGCAAGATTTACGTGCTCGTATCGTAACAACAGTTACAAAAATACCCCCTGTCATGCTCCAAAATGTGTTCCGCAATGCTGCTGACAGATTCGAACTCTGTAGAGATACTGATGGTGCTCATGTAGAATCATATGCTTAAGTATTCATTACTGTAAATGTATGCCTTCTATTACATTGTTATTGAATTTTACCATTTTTGCTGCGTTTTCACTGAAATAGATAGGGACTATAAATACCATGCATATATCAGAAAACACAGAAAACAGAACAAGTACGTTCCTAGATCAAAGCACATACCCGCAAATCAAATACATTGTAAAACAGCATTACTATCAGTATGGTATATGTACTTCAAACAATGTCGTCTTCGTGAACATATACAAAATATATGACTCTTACAACAAATATAGCTTGAAATGATTAGGTAATTAATGAAAAACTAAGATATTGTACTAGAATTATAAACAGATAGTTATTGCCTTTACGAAGCTAAAGATCAATTTCGCCTTTGGGACTATGATTACTTTTGGCATTCATTGTCATATAATTGATGTAACTGAAATAAAAATATATTCTGATTATCAAAAGTCACGTATTTGATTTATTTATGATCAACTATTTGCGTTACTTTCAAAAAACAATTAATATTGAAGGTGATATAACATTATAAGTTTAACTCAAATGGTTGTAGTACACTATATGATGAACTCATTTTTATGACGTCACTGAGTCTCTCCACACAACATATTTATCGATGTAAACAAATATTTTTAGAAATTTTAGACTTCAATGTCAAACTTCGTCAAACTTCTTTTATATACCTTGTTGCCTGACTAATATAAAAATTTACTTGTCCAATGCGCTTCTGAATATTGAAATTTCTGACCAAATTCTATCTTGGTTAACCTAACCTACCGATGCCTAACGAGTACAGTACGCTTCAGCGACCTAACTTAACTTAGGGCATAACTGTTCTAATCTAATTTAAATGAACCTAGCCAAATCTAATTTGCCTTAACCCAAACCTAACTATATTCAACTCTAATCGTAGGTGGCTGGACTTAAAAAAAATTTCTATGAAGCCTAGGTCCTTCTTAAATAACGCCATATTTTTTTTTAGACCAGGAACTACATTGTCATCTATCGATACGTCGATAAATAGATACTTAGTTGGCGTTTAAGTTGACTGTTGAAATCAGTGCTCTCGCATGTTGTCATTAAGAAGCAAGAATTTGGACAAAACGATGACACCACGAGCCATCTCTTTAAGCGAGATTGCGTCTTTCCATGCTTTAGGTTTTTGCTTTTGTTTTTTTTTAGGATATACAGGCCGAGTCAAAAGTCATGTCCAATGAGATATACAGTATATATGAAGTTCCTCCCCCCCCCCCTTGGACATGACTTTTGACTCACCCTGTATATATTTGGTTGCATACCTTTATGAATGTAAACCAAGAACGCTTTTCAAGCCTAGGTCGAACGTAGCGTATACTGCAAGTTTTTGGAGTTAGGCAATTAGCCTAGTAATAGGATTACACACAGGATACGGGCCTGTGTGTGCCTCAATATATTAGACTAATACCTGTAATGTTAACTGTACTGTATTAATACAGTAAAACTATAGTTGTAGATAAAGTCGTGTACAAGATGGTATATTTTTTTTAATTAAATTTGTTTATTTATATAAAAATGACTTAAAAGAGTAAAATTGAAAGTTGATTTGCATATACAGGGTGTTATCAAATTGTTTCAGAAATTAGTACACATATTCAGGAGGTCAAAGTGAACAAAAAAGTTCCTATGAACATAAATCCACAATCGCTTCATTTCCGAGCTACATTCATTTTAATTAGATCGTCCTCGGCAAAAAAGTGAAGTCATTAAAGTTTATCAAAGTCGTAATTGTCTGGTTGTTTAGATAGGTATTTTTCTTTTGTTTTCATAGTATTTTGTTAGTTGTCATTTCAGAAACAAAAATTATTTCCTTCAGTTCATGCGTCACTCTCGTGTAATATTAGTTATATTACAGTGCGTTGGGCAGCAGCTGTGTTGCCTAGCATCTCTCCTAACACGAGATGCATATCAGCAAAGTTGGGCACGTTACTTTCTATAAGTAACGGCGATACCGCTACCGTTACATTAATAAAAAAGTAACATCGTACCGCTTCAGTTACTTCTATGAAAAAGTAAAGCGTTACCGTTACTTTTAAGAAAAGACTAAAGAGTAAAAAAGCCTTAATAATACCAAATTATACTCTATATGACAAACAAAATAAAAAAAATGGCCTGTCCTAAAAAAACTAATCTTGCAGATTTTTTAGGAGTGTGTTGTTCGATTTCAGGAACACTAGTTTTTCAATATTGGCATCTGATAGTCCTCCTCGTTTGGAGCAGCTAACAGCTAATTAACAGCTAATAAATGATACTAGTCAAATGATCAGTTTGAAAGTAACGAGTAGCGAGTAACGATTGAAATCGTTCTAAAAAGTAGTGCCGTTACCATTTTCGTTACAACATCTCAAAAGTAACGGCGTTACCTCTACAGCTACTAAAAAAGTAACATCGTTACGTAACGGCATTACTAGTAACACCGTTACTCCCAATACTGCATATCAACAAATTCTTCAAAAGAATATTGCTCCATAACGCTCTGTAACATTACGTGAGAGTGACACATGAAATGAAGGAAATAATTTTGGTTTCTAAAATGACAACTAACAAAATACTATGAAAACAAAAGAAAAATAGTTATCTAAACAACCAGACAACTACGACTTTGATAAACTTCAATGACTTTCATTTTAATTGGATCGTCCTCAGCAAAAAAGCAATGTACCTTGGAAACGAAATGATTGTGGACTTATGTTCATAAGAACTTTTTTGTTCACTTTGACGTCCTCAATATGTATACTAATTTATGAAACATAATTTGATAACACCATGTATGTATATCCTTAAACTATTAGAAAAACACCTACAATTCCTTCCATTTCCTGTTTCTGTTTGACCCACAATGTTTCAACCAACAAAACAAAGAGGGGTGTGGGCAATGGGGGGTATGCAACAAGGGGGTGGGGGTTAGCCCCCAAGTTGCATCAAGGGGGTGAGGGGGTTTTGGGGAAGGGAGAATGACCTCCCCCAAAGGGGTAACCCTAACGTGCCCTGGCCGTAGGCGAGTTTGCAAAGCACAAGCCCCGCCCGTAGGGCAGGGAGCCGAAGGCTCTGCTTGTGTGTGTGTGTGTGTGTGTGTGTGTGTGGTGTGTGTGTGTGTGTGTAATCTTGGATTTTTCCAAATGATTGTTTATAAAAGACAATATTCGTTTAGATCCCCCTCCACTCAACTTATGTAACCCCCTTTACTCCATGTATCTCGACGAGATTTAGGAACATACCTCATTAAAACTTTTTCTATATCTTGCAAAGGTTTTATTTCTATACCTATAAGTTGATTTATTTATATACCTATTTTTATATACCGTGACGCCATCTTTGTTTTCTGAACACAGAATGTTTCTAAACTAATTTAATGTCTTAGAAATGAAAGGTTTTTGTTTTTACGAAGTACCGCTCAGTCCATATGCCCATTCATGGTACGAGCAGCTCGCAGCATCATTGCCTAATAATATACTATATAAGGATTTGAATAGTAAATCTGAACAACTACGGTGTGGAATACTTACGTCGGCAAATTTGTCACTGGGCACGATGAGGAAGGTCTCGATGTTATGCATTTTCAGGTAGTGGTTTCGGTCCCCGCCATTGCCGGGCTCCACTTTGTAATAATCCCCCAAACAGTTCAATGTCTCTCGGTCACGTGAATTCGACTGGAAAGGTGAAAAAAATTACGTACTCATATAATATATAAATTAGGCGAGATGCTGCAGAAGAGTAGACCGCAGATCAATCCTGAAGCGTCGTTCAAATCCTCATAAAGTAAGCAAGTAATTATTATATATATATATATATATATTATATATATATATATATATATATATTATATATATATATCAAATCCTCATAAAGTAAGCAAGTAATAAATAATAATAAATAAATAAATAAATAAATAAATATATATATATATATATATATATATATATATATATATATATATATATATATATATATATATATATACAGGGAATTGTGTAACTAGGGATTTCATGTAAGGTTAATTCTTGATATTTTCATTAAAACTAACGAAAATAGATTACCTTGTAACATATATATATATATATAGGTTGGGTAAAAGTCACGCCCCTACATTTTAATTTCAAATTTGTACAATCAGCACAAAATGTAGGGAGTGACTTTTGTCCAACCCTGTGTATATATAACCCCGACACCATAATATAACGTTCACCATGTTTCACAGTCTTAGTCATAAAATCTGACAGACTTTTTATGGCTATGTCGTCTCACAACGTTAAGGCTGCGCAAACTCTTTAGCTGCACTAGAAACACCTGAGCAGTTTGCTCCACACCCAGGGGCGGACTGAGCGGTCGGGCAATCGGGTATGGATCGAGAGCCCGGGCCATTAGGGGGGCCGGGCGGACCCGGCCCGCAGTCATCAGAAAACAGTGAGAGTGTTCTCAATTGGGTCAAGTGTCTAATCGAACTGTAATATGAAAAAAATCGGATTTCAAGGGGCCCAGGACCTCATTATGCCCGAGGTTGCTGTCAGTCCGCCCCTGTCTACACCACATGAGTGTATTAGTACACGACTGTTAATGCGGATATAACTAGTTTTACGCCCAGTAGTTCATTAATTCCGGTGGCGGACTGTGAGCGGTGAGGCTCTGGCTCGCTCCCGCCTGCCGGTTCTTCGGTAGAGTTGAGTCAGCCGCTTAACCTCGCTAATGCTTAGGTTAAAGATGAACCTTGGGGCACATCCACCTCGATATCATGGGGTAATGAGTTTCCTAACTGTAACTAGTTTTTGTAAAGGTTTTAAAAGGTTTTCGCTCAAAAGACTATTACTGCATATTGTACGTAAACTACCTTATATTCGGTTGGTTTGTTACGAGTTGTATACAGGGTTTCTACGCATGAAAGAGGAACTGGACTCAGACTGTGTGTGTGTGTGTGTGTGTGTGTGTGTGTGTGTGTGTGTGTGTGTGTGTGTTACAAATTATCTGAAAAAAAGTTCTTTCATGATGTTTGTTAAGAGTTAATTAAATTCAGAAATCTTATTACGTGCCTCGTTTTTCTTTCATTTAATCATCAAATATTCACAAAACAAAAACGTTGAATTAAGATTAATTTTCAGAATTAAAACACCTTCAAAGCTGGTTAATTAACCTTTTCACTTAAAAAAAATCAGGTCATTAGGAAAACAAGCTCTCTCTCTCTCTCTGGAGCTCATATAGGGATCAATTTAAAATATTACAGAACACTTTTATACCCACTAAAATGGTTTCCTTGTCAACAAAGTCACCGAAATTGTTTAACAACGAAATTAGCAGTGCTATTACGGGAAGATATAGAGCCGACAAACTACTTAAGTCGCATTTCAACCAGACTAATTCAGAAAACTATATAAACCTACGAAGGAGGGTTAAGTCCTTAATTAGATCAGCCAAACGTGATGAAGAAGCTAGAGTTGCCTCACTCTGTAAAGTTAACCCTAAAGAATTTTTTGCCCATGTTAATAGCAGAAAGCCAATTAAAAATTCTGTAGGCCCCCTAAAAGACAGAAATGGCGTACTGAAATTCGGTGATAAAGATATAGCTAATACGTTAAACGAGCTCTTCGTTACAGTCTTCACGGAGGAAGACACAATAGAAGTGCCAAGTCCTCGGATTACATATGACGGTGACCATTCCGTAGAGACCATAAGTTTTACAAGAAATGAGGTACAGCAATTAATTGATAAGATGAACAAATACAAATCACCTGGCCCCGACTTATTTCTTCCAAGGGTATTAAAAGAGGTTAGCCACAGTGTTGTTGACGACTTAGTAACCATATTCAAACAATCAATCGAGTTAGGGAAAGTTCCAACCGACTGGAAGTTAGCAAATGTAACACCAATCTTTAAAAAGGGTGATAGGGAAAATCCTTGTAATTACCGCCCGATCAGTTTAACATCAGTTGTCGGCAAACTGTTGGAATCCATCATTACAAAACGTATTGTGTATCACCTTGAATCTAACAATCTAATTTTTTATTCTCAACATGGATTTAGGCGACATAGATCCTGTCTGACAAACCTGTTAGTTTTTTCCATAATATGTATACACTGTACGATGCAAGTAGGGCAATAGATATAGTGTATCTCGACTTTCAAAAAGCCTTTGACAAAGTCCCTCACGCGAGATTGATGGCTAAAGTCAAAGGACTAGGAATCACCGGGCTCGTTTCCAACTGGATTGAGGATTGGTTAAAAGATAGAAAGCAGAGAGTGGTAATAAATGGAGTGGCTTCGGAGTGGGCGCCTGTCACCAGTGGTGTCCTACAGGGTTCCGTTCTGGGTCCTTTATTTTTTATCATCTATATTAACGATATAGACGTCGGGCTTCTAAGTACAATCTCCAAATTTGCAGACGATACGAAATTAGGAAGTAGTGTAGGTACTGAGGAGGGCGTAAGAACGCTTCAGAACGATCTTGACAGGTTGGGCGAATGGTCTGCTACTTGGCAGATGCCATTCAACTTGGACAAATGTAAGGTAATGCACATAGGTTATAAAAACCCGAAGACCGATTACTCTCTCTTGGGAAGGAACTTGACTGAGACCGATCTAGAGAAAGACTTAGGAGTCTATATCAGCAACGATCTGAAACCGTCGAAGCACTGTGCAGAAGTCGAAAAGAGGGCCTTAAAAATATTAGGTTATATTAAAAGACAGTTCCAGTTTCGGAACAAGGAGACTGTAATGTCTCTTTATAATTCACTAGTCAGACCTCAACCGGAATACTGTGCGCAGTTTTAGTCTCCATTCCTCAGGAAGGACATAGAAAGGTTAGAAAGAGTACAAGCAAGGGCTACAAAATTGATCCCTTCAATGAGAATGCAAAGCTACCAACGGAGATTGGAGCGCCTAAATCTGTTTACCTTAGAGACGAGGAGGTTGCGGGGTCAAGCTTATTCAAGTTTTCAAGATGCTAAATGGAATAGACACGGTAGATTACAGAAACTTATTCTTACTTAATGCCAATCCGACAAGAAATAATTGGTTTAAACTGGAACTAAAGACATTTAGGACCTCTGTTTGCGGGAATTTCTTTTCCTATAAAATAGTTAATATCTGGAACCAACTTCCCTCAGAGGTTGTTTCCAGTCAAAGTGTAAATGTGTTTAAAAATAGGCTAGACAAAGTACTGAATACTCTCATAGTTTAAGACTAAAACATAACATAAGTTTGCAGGAGTTCACTTGCACGGTGTCTCTGTGGGCATGCTAAATATAGAGCTATTTATATATCCTCCACTTTCCTGTAAAATTTCCTTGGCTACTTTTCCAGGGTCAAGGTATTTTCTTCAACCTTTTTCCGTACCTGCCTCTGGCAGGAGGGAGCGGAGGGTGGGGAGAGAGCCTTCTACTTTTCTATCCAGTTTTCTACTACTGCTAGGATAGTTGAAAGAAAAATAATAGGAACCTCCCAGAGTGGACCGGAAGGTCTTTGAGGCTCTCTCTCTCTCTCTCTCTCTCTCTCTCTCTCTCTCTCTCTCTCTCTCTCTCTCTCTCTCTCTCTCATATTTTACATATAAAATTTAAAACTTTTGCACTAGATAACTAGTTAATGGAATTACATGATTTTTTAAGCAGTGATCCCGTGCATAAATAATTTTTAATCTTTCACAATTGTTTAATGATTATCTGTTATTTACAACGCATATGTGCAACGTCATACAAAGGAGGCAGTATTGGAATGAAAGTAATTTTGAACGGTGGAGCAACAGTGTTAAGAAAAGGACTGCATCACAAAGACATTTTAAGCAGAAATGGAACTGGACATATACATATACTAAATGTCTCACGCGCGTCGGTGGTGTAGTGGATAGCGTCGCTGACTACGAATCCATCGGCCACGGGATCGAGACCCGGTGACGGCAGGCAACGCACAGCAAAATCGAGGGATCTTTTAAACTACCCCCCCCCCCCCCCAACATACTCTTTTCAATAATCCCCACCCCAATGTTGATCTTTTCAACTATATTCCCCCCCCCCCCCCAAAGTTTAAACTCTGCAAATTAACCAAAATAAGATAAGAAAACAACAACAAATTTATTATTTATTGCAAACATATAATAAATAAAGAACCATTATTTACATAGGATAAAATTTGAATGCCAGGTTAGGTCAACTGTACGCCCTTGACGATTGGTTAGGTTTAGTCGTGATATTTTCGTTAAAACTAACGAAAATATCACGACTAAACCTAACCAATCGTCAAGTGCGGTACAGTTGACCTAACCGGGCATTCAAATTTTATCCTATGTAAATAATGGGTCTCTATAAACCGGAAATATGCTAGAATATAATAAAATTTTCAAGATATGTATCTTATATACATATCTTAAAAATTCTATTATGTAAATAAGATAAGTAAAACCTGTTAAATTATCTCCCCCTTAATATTGACCTTTTAAACTATGTCCCCCCTCTCTGAAGCTGGGGGGAAATAGTTTAAAAGATCCAAATCCAGCTGTTCATCCTTCCACACAATAAAGAAATTGGTTGGTAGATAAATGGGTACCCTGGGTAGCCTAGTGGTTAAGACGCTGGACTGCTGATGGGACGTGGTTCGGATTCCACGTTAAACTGTAGGTCTAAAGTGGAGTGACAAGCTTGACCTTCGTTCATTCACAATGAACAATTCGGGCGGAAGCAAAAAAGGTTTTATATTTATAAATGTCGGTTCCCTGAGAACTCTCTCTCTCTCTCTCTCTCTCTCTCTCTCTCTCTCTCTCTCTCTCTCTCTCTCTCTCTCTCTCTCTCTCTCTCGGGTTTAGGGTTCCGTTTTAGGGCCACTGTTGTTTATCATTTACATAAATGATATCGACGGTGGCATCGTCAGTCGGATCGCCAAATTCGCTGATGACACCAAGCTTGGGGCCAATGTTGGGACGCCCGAAGCGATCGAGCAACTGCGTGCGGACCTAGGTAGAATAGGAGAGTGGTCCGAAAAATGGCAAATGCCGTTTAACTTGGGTAAATGCAAAGTGATGCACATTGGCTACGCCAATCCCAAGTCGGACTACTCAATGTTGGGGAGTAATATCGAGGCGACTGATTTGGAAAAGGACTTGGGTGTGCTAATTAACAGCGACCTTAAGTTTACAAAACAGTGCGTAGAGGTGGAAAAGAAAGCCCAGAAGCTGTTGGGTTATATCAGGAGGCAATTTCAGTTTCGAAACAAGGGGATTGTGCTCTCTCTGTACAATTCCCTGGTTCGGCCGCACCTGGAGTATGCTGTGCAGTTCTGGTCGCCCACCCTCAGGAAAGATATTGAGAGGTTGGAGCGAGTGCAGGCGAGGGCCACAAAGTTAATCCCTTCCGTTAGGCATATGGGCTACAATCGACGGTTACGCTCCCTGAACTTGTTTTCGCTGGAAACTCGGAGGCTGCGCGGTTAACTGATCGAGGTTTTCAAGTTCTTACACGGGTTCAACGATGTCGATTTTAGAAGCATGTTTAGTTTAAATGATAACCCAACTCGCAACAATGGTTGGAAGTTGGATTTGAAACGGTTTAGGACTAGTGTGTGTGGGAATTACTTTACGTATAAGATCTGTAACACGTGGAACAGGTTACCTTCAGAAGTTGTGAACAGTTCCTCTGTGGATCAGTTCAAGAAAAGGTTAGACCAAATCTTGCACACTATTTGAGTGTGTAGAAAATTTTCCCTGGCACCCGTTGCCATTGGTACCTCCTCGGTATGGGCCGCAAAGCCTTTTGAGGTACTTCTTTTCCTTGTAACTCCTTGTCTCTCTCTCTCTCTCTCTCTCTCTCTCTCTCTCTCTCTCTCTCTCTCTCTCTCTCTCTCTCTCTATATATATATATATATATATATATATATATATATATATATATATAGGGCGTCCCAAAAAAATGTATACACACTTTAAATAATTATAAAGGCAGTGTTTATTAAAATACATTTCATTTTCAAGATGTAATAGAATCTACAGACATTATTTAATTGTTTTGTCAACGCCTGTTTTCAAACTGACGTCCGTTCTGGTCCAGGCACTGCTGATAACGCGAAGCAATGGAATCGCAAACATCACGAAACATTTCGTTTGGTATTTGTGTGCATTCTCGTTCAATGGCTGCTCTCAATTCAGCGACTGTTGCAGGTTTTATAGCGTAGACTTTGTCTTTTAAGTATCCCCATAAAAGTCTAGTGGTGTGAGGTCTGGTGAGCGCGGAGGGTATTCTACGAAACCCCTTCGTCCAATCCACATCCACATCGTGCCAAGTACCACTCGCAATACTCCACTCTTCGGTCCGGATCATCTTCATTAATAGCATGGACTAATCTTGGAATGTAACTTTTCCATTGACAGCGCTCAAAATGCGTTGGACAGACGATTCTGAAATTCCTACCTCACGACTCGCTTGCCGCACAGATTTTCTTGGACTTTGGTGATACGTTTCCAGTACTCTTTCTTGCTTTGTGGGGCTTGTCGATGTCCGTGGTCTTCCGGAACGCTTCTTGTGGACATTCTGAACAGTTCCATCGGCTTCAAACTTATCTCTAATTCGAGTGATGGTAAGTCGCGTTGGTGGATCTGTTTGAAACTCCCTCCTAAACTGTCTTTGCACTTCAACTGCGTTTTCACACTTCCAGTAGCATTTTAGAATGAATTTCCTTTGTTCAAAGCTTAGTCTGACCGGCAATCGAAAGATCCCGGGTTCGATTCCCGGGTGGTTACCTCATTTTTTCATTTGTTTCACTCTCTCTCCCTCATCTTGCGCGGAATAGTCTCCTATACAAGCGTCGTTCTTTACGTTAATTATACTGTACTGCGTGTTTGCAGTTTAAATGTATATAATGTACGGCATGCGGGAGGTGCCCCCTTGGGGCATTGGTTTCTGCGCGTATGTAGAGGAAATACGGCATTTGATTGAGTGAGGCCCGTGGTGTAATCTCTCTCATCTTGCGCGGAATATTCTCCTATACAAGCGTCGTTCTTTACGTTAATTATACTGCGTGTTTGCAGTTTAAATGTATATATACAGTATATATACACATACATGTGTGTGTGTGTGTGTGTATATATATTTATATATACTACGGTATGTATACAATATATCCTTCTTAATTAAATGTAGCATAAATAAGTTGTGTATAGAGTGCCCGAAGCCTTTCTCCAGCAGATGAATTAAGTACATGAAGCAAGAGTTGTCTTCCATTTAACATTTGTTAATAAAATTAAATGGTAAAAGGATATTGCGAGTTAAGAATTAATATTAAAGGAGAAATCCTTTATTTATTTAATATATATATGTACAACTAACTATTTCTCTCTTATAATATAGGCATAAATTATGCCCATTTTTGTTAGTAATATAATATGTTTCTAACATATATATATATATATATATATATATATATATATATATATATATATATATATATATATATATATATATGGGTGTAGTGGTTAGCGTCGCTGACTACGAATCCATCGGCCCCGGGTTCGAGACCCGACGGCAGCCGGCGCGCAGCAAAACCAGCTGTTCATCTTCCACACAATAAAGAAAGTGGTTGGTAGATAAATGGGTACCCTAGGTGGCCTAGTGGTTAAGACGCTGGGCTGCTGATGGGGCGTGGTTCAGATTCCACGTTAAACTGTAGGTCTAAGGTGGAGTGAAAAGCTTGACCTTCGTCAGAATGAACAATTCGGGCGGAAGCTAACCGAAGGTTTTATATATATATATATATATATATATATATATGAGTACCGTATATAAAATAATGGAGAAACTAGCACCTAATCTTACTCTGAACCCTATAACCCCCGAAACGAAAGTAGAAAAGGAAAACTGTGTAGTGTTCCCAAATTAAAGACTAGACAGGGAACATCCTTAACCCTGAAGGAAAATAGTTTTGTTGTGAGAGGACCAAGACTGTTTAATCAGCTGCCCAAACAACTAAGGAACACGAGTGGTGTTGCAGTGGACATCTTTAAAAGAAGATTAGACGCCTGGCTCAGAACAATCCCTGATGAGCCGGGCGTACCTGGCTATGTGAGGTGGAGAGTACAAGAAACCAACTCTCTCTACTTCACCAGGCCAACTCGAGAGGAGGGGCGACAAGCTTGACCTTCGTGAAATAAGGAATCATCTTCGTAACAGCAAAGGAATTGTGACGGAGGAGACCCAAGTCTTTACGTGGGATCCAAGACATCTAAGGGTGGCTACATCATCTGAACCGAGAAAACAGTCACCCATCCAACTATTAGCCAGACAAAACGTCGCTTAACTTAGCTAATCAAACGAGAGACGGTGTTCCACCGTGACCATGACGTAGCCCTGACAGCAAAGTAACAAAAGTTATGAAATTGACGTCACAGGAAGCGTATTCAATTACATTTAATATTCATCTTCACTTCTGCCAACTTTCAAAATAGTTAACACCAAATTTGGTGAAGCGAAATTATCTTATTTCCAAAGTAATTAAAATAATAATAGCAATTAATACTTAAATTATCTTTTCTGAATTTCAATTAGTGGAGGAAAATAAACCTAAATGATTCTGAGGAAAGTTTTGTAGACGAGATTCGAAGTTTAGTATTATTGTATTATTATTCTGAGTTCATTCCCTAACCTTCTCTAATAATTAAGGTTTCTGATACGAAGTTACTCCGAACAATCAATTGAAACGTTCTTTGTTTTCATACGTTCATTCATTGCTTTGTTTTAACTTTCAACGTTTAGTTTTTACTTTCTTAATCAGAATTGGTACGTTTTTCTTGCTCACCATTAAAGACGCATTTTTTCTTCTTTAAACTGAAGGTAAAGTTTATATAAAATGGAGTACATGTTCAAATATCTTTTTCCTTTAATTAGTACTTGCTAATATTTTCCTTCACAATTATTTTGTTTACGTTGTATATATATATATATATATTTTTTTTTTTCGACTTCTTGCTTTTTCCCTTCATTCCCTGACGAGGTGTACTGTTGAATGCGCGAAAGACCTTGGAATCACTTTTCACTTCTTGTGGTTGGTTGCACATCATATATATATATATATATATATATATATGTATATATATATATACACGGGTGACCGTCTTCTGGAATTAGATGTTGCAGCGACCCATGGTTTGGATTCCATTAAGCTGTAGGTTCTTCCGTCGTAAGATCTTCACTTAGTTCAGAGGTTAAAATCAGACAGTTAAGAACAGTATAAACTTACCCAGGAATACCGCCGGACTCCATCTGATTGGCGAGAGTGACATCATTGCTCCAGACATCAAATTGCCATTTCCGTAATCCAAGGACGCCGCAGTGAACGCGCCCTGTGTGGATGCCAACCCTCATGTTCACATTCACTCCGGTCACCTCCCGGACCAGGCTGGAAGGAAGAAGATATAAATGGTATTACAGCATACTGTCAATTATGGTGACTTTTAGCCGAGATTCAAACTATAGAAAACAAACATTAGTCAGCTTCACAAATATACTTTCCCCATAGGAAGTAAAGTAGGGTTGAGTAGAATACTATACAGGGTGTCCCATAAGTCCGGTCTCATCGGAAAATTTATTTAAAATTAAATGTACAAACGTAATACATTAGAACTAAAATAAATGTTCATAGTGATGTCTCGTTTTGGGACCTTTTTTTTGTTGCAGGTAGAATGACACGCAATGGCTAATAATGGAAGCGAGTTACACTCGTGAGGAAAAGGTCTCCGAGGCCTTTTCCTCAGGAGTGTAACTCACTTCCATATTAGCCATTGCGTGTTATTGTACTTGCAACAAAAAAAAAAAAGGTCCCAAAACAAGACATCAATTTGAACATTTGTTTTAGTTCTAATCTCTTACTTTTGTAAGTTTAATTTAAAATAAATTTTCTTATGAGACCGGACTTATGGGACCATATATATACACACACACACATACGTGTGTGTGTGTGTGTGTGTGTGTGTGTGTGTGTGTGTGTTCAGTTATAAAAGGTTAGAAACTTAAAACTTTCTTTTTTTTTTAATTGAATAAAGCATTAAAAAATGTCCGTTAATGTTTAACATACTGTTTTCCTGTATAAGACTTACTATTATTCTTGTTATTTATTCTGAGAATAATCAATGTATTCCCATTTGAGCAGTTGACAGAGGCTGTCTCCATAACGCGTGTCAACATCTCCAAATCTCTTACTTTGATGACTTAATAATTATTTAGAAATTATATCGTGTCTACTCGTCTTTTAAGGTGAACTTCATAACACGATGGCGCATGAGCTAGACAACGTAGATTATGATCATCACTATGTAAAATACTCGGATAAAAATACATTTACCGTACGATTCTAACAATACAAGACAAGATAAGATACAAAACAAAATAAAAGTGTTAGTTAAAACTAACCCTTCAAGATGACTGCATGGACTGTGGAACAGCTGCGTTTCATAACTGAGCAATATTATGAGCATGGAAGAAGTGTAGTTTCAGCTCAAAGATCTTTCAAGACAAATTTTCAGATGTCAAAATCACCTTCTAAGAAAGTAATCAGTCGGTGTGTCAGAAATTTTTCCCTAACTGGCAGCATTGGAAAAAGAAAACCAACTGGAAGAGTGCGCACAGCAAGGATAGACGAGATCATTAACAGAACTCATGAAATTGTACAGGATAATCCTAACATAAGCATCAGACGTGCTTCTCAGCTGTTAGGAGTTGGATATGGAACAACAACACACCGTATATTCAAGCAAAATTTAATGCTCTTTCCATATAAAATTCAAACAGTGGAACAACTAAACGATGGAGATTTCGCACGAAGACGACAATTCTGTCAATGGATCCAACAGAAGGTAAATGACACCACCAATTTTCTAGCAACTTTGATTATGTCAGACGAAGCCCATTTTCACTTGAATGGAACTGTAAACAAACAAAATTGTCGTTTCTGGGCAACAGAAAATCCATTGAATATTATCGAAGTCCGTTGCATAGTCAGCGTGTAACTGTTTGGTGTGGTCTTACTGCATCTCAGATCATAGGGCCGTACTTTTTCGAGGATTCCACCGGAAACACGGTCACTGTAAATGGTGATCGCTACGAAAAAATGTTGACCGATTTCCTTATTCCTAAATTAAGAGATCTTTGTCTAGAAAACCACTGGTTCCAACAAGACGGAGCTACCTGCCATACCACGAGGAATTGCATGGCAGTTTTGCGTCAAACGTTTCCAGGCGAGTTAATCTCAAGATTTGGAGACGTGAATGGCCCGCAAGGTCTCCGGATTTTTCTCCCTTAGATTATTATCTCTGAAAATATTTAAAGAGTAGGGTCTACAGAAATAACCCAACGACCTTGCAAGAATTGAAGGCCGCCATCACAAATGAGATACAGGCCATACCACCGCACACTCTTGCAAAAGTGATGCAGAACTTACAAGCGAGAACACTGGAATGCTTGGCAACTAATGGAGCACATTTGAAAGGAGTCATTTAAAAAAAAAAAATATTTCATAATAAACTTGTAACTCCACTCTTTCGAATGATATATAGTTTTTATGAAAGGAATTAAATATTAAGAATATTTGGCTTTTTTTTATGGGTCCCATTTATCTGGATCACCCATATAAGAGAAAAACGCAATAAACGCGGGAAATTATGCAATGTTTTGAAATTGCGGGCAACCACAATTCAACAGTGGATACCATAATCTCGTATGTCAGGGTGATACACTGTTGGACTGTGGTTACCCGCAGTTTCAAAGCATTATACATTTACTGAGTGGTACTTCCTTTTTTGAACGAACAACTCCAGCAACGTAATAAACTTGGTACTGGAAAGCATTTTGATGTTGATCATTATACTTTTATTGGGAACGAGACGATAAATTTTGAAATGAGAACGCATTCTTCGTTCATTCAAATAAACTACCAACTCAATTTTACTTCATTGATTCATTTACACATTCTCCACAGTACAGAAACACTACACCTTCCGTTGATGAAGTAGATACGAATCTTTATTTTTAACGAGAAGCACATCATCAGCTCTGACGAAGGTAACCTATTGAATTTATCTAAATATTTTTATTTACATCGAAATGATTAACGTTAACGTACTATAAAGAACGAACTAAATTCTAAATAGGAATATTAATTTATCGGTTTGAGTTATTTTCGCAAGATCAAAATGGGACAAACTTTATTTGCACGTGAAACGGCTAAATTTTCCCGAAGAGAAAATGTTAAAAATAAATTTCAATGGTTTGGAGGATTTCAAGGTGATTAATGTAAATACATTCAGAAAAAGGGACCATTTTCGGATAATTTTTGCTATTGACTGGATGTAAAAAACGTTTACACGCTGAGTTGGAACTGAGCCATTACTTCTATCAACTTTGGTTTTAGCATCTTATTGAGACGTACTAGTAGCTTGAGTTTCAGTTCGCTACTGTTTCGTTTTCGACTTAAGTGAATATACTATTCCCGATTAGGTCGGGTAGTAAAAGTTAAGGTTATCGGATACCCAAACCATTTGTTGTCAGTACGACTCCACCAAGCACCAACTGATGGCGGGACGGAGCTCAGGCCCACAGTGCACGGGACTCATTGCTCGACTCTCCCCTTGAATAATAATAATAATAATAACAACAATAATAACAGAAATACGCGAACACTAATTTTCCTTCCTCGATTTCAGAAATTAGAAAAAAGCTTTCGAAAGCAATAAAGAGAATTCCTAAAATTTGAAAGCGATTAAATATTTGAGATTGTTCATATTAATTATTCTTCGAGAAGAAAATGAGAGGCAATCAGGATTGCGAATATCATACGTACTCTTCTTTATTTATAAAATAAATATATTACAACTTTACAATTTTTGTTGTTACAATAATTTTAACAAAATAAATAATTGCGAAATGACGATAGAATTTAATACATTCACGAAAATAGCCATGAATGCGGTTACAATTCTTATAATTATTCAACATATTTGTTGAGAATATTGTAAATTACAGTTGGAAATTACTGTGTAATCGATTACATTTGTAATGATTACGCATTACCCCAGTAATAGTAATCGTAATCAAGGTGGTCAACCGGAGGAAAAATTATTACATGAATACTTTTACATTTTTTTTCGTGCCAAAGACGACCCAGTAAAATGCGCACGCACCGTGTGCATCAACGCAACATCATTTCATCATGGATGCACCCATTGCCATTTCAGATTGATTCTGATCTGAAATGCGACGTTTCTGGGGAAGAGGGGAAAAGTTGAGTCAGTTACTTCAAGCCAAATGCGTTGAGTGTGACTAATTCTACTTACCTATTGCAGCGTGTGTTTATCGCTTTGTCGTTTTTCGTCATGTAGAAGCGTCGTAAGTTTTAACAAGTACACGAAATGGAAATGGATGAAAGGATGAGGGTTCTCGGAACTTACTACCTCTCTTCAAGAAAAGAGGCAAGCCCTAAACGGCCAAAGCCGTTTTCCTTTATGAAACAAACTCCCAATCCCCAGCGCATTAGGCGACCATCTTCGACGTTCACAATTACGTAAGGAAGAAACTATTGCCGCATTCCTCCAGCCCTCTGGAATACTGACGTCGTTACGAGAACTGCCCACTGAAAGACTTAGCGCGCAAGTATCTTCGAGTCACAGCGACCTCGGCTCCTTCCGAACGTGTTTTCTCCATCGTGGGGAACTTCTACCGCGACAGGCGGGCGGGCTTGGGAATTGACACCTTCAGTGCATTGTTGATGATCAAATGCAACGTTGAATTGTTATCGAAGATATGACGTGTGAAGTCGAACCAATAAACGAATCAAGGCATTCCGTAAGGCAAAAGAATTTAGGTTCTTCTCACGATTTACAATGAATTTTTGATACAGTTCAGTCTATGATCAGTTTCATTCACTATCACCATACATAACCGAAAAAGTAATAGTAATCGTTACATCAGCAATCGGCTGTAATCGTAATGTCAGCGATCCGCTGTAATCGTAATTACAAACTTTTCAAAAATTAGTAATCTTTCCAACTCTGCTGTAAATACTACTGTATATCTCATTTATATTTAAGAATAGTCTAGAGCAGCGGTTCCCAAACTGTGGTATGCGAGCTACTGTTCAGTGGCACGTAAATATAATAAAAATTAAATCTCAATGACCCTAAACTAAAAACGTAGATAAACTTAAAGTTTGTAGCTTGGAGAAGTAAAATTAATGGTAACGTATTAAGTCTTTCCCGAAAAGAAATTGAGGATGGTGGTACAGTAAATGCTATATTTTGCTGTATGTGTGCTGCAGTAGAGACTAAGTTTGGGAACCCCTCCTATACACTTATTCACACCACTTAGATGTGGTCCATTCAAAACGTACAAATTTTCGTGTCCAGACATAACATTCTATCGATAAGTGTCGTTCGGATTACGTTTGGTTACTCAAATGAGGTTACATTTATGTTAGTTCCAAACAGGTTGTGCTAGGTTAGGTTGTTAGGGTAATAAGCGTCGATAGTATGTCCCGTCGACGAAATGTGTTTGTAAGTCCGCTCATTCTTACATTTACACTGTACAATGTAAGAATGAGCGGATACCCAAACGCGAAGCTTTAAGTGACCGTATAAGTTCCCTTTTTCGTATACAGGGTCAAAAAGAGAGCCAGTAAATTCCGGGTTAGTGTCTATGCGGACCCCACTTTGAACCTAATTCTGGGAGGAACTTTTCTTTAACTTACTTTGACATGTTATACGGATCTAAATTGTTTTAAATCATCATGTCATACGAAACTTTACTGAATGTACTGTAAGTACCACACCACTTAATTATATCTGAATGTAAGTATAGAATACAAAAAGGTAATGAAAATACTCTGGAAATAAATGAGGGTAAGAATATTAAGAGGAAAAGCTTAGCCAGATTCTCTCTTGAAATATCATATTTAAAAGCAACTTCACAAAGTTAGCATTTTCGCGAAATCGAGCAAACGTCAGTCGGTCGAGACATTTACGAAATGCCAGAGCTATCAAAATTCTGAGCTTCGCATTGAAAGTTAATGGGACCAACTTTGTGAAGCTGTATTTAAAATCTAAATAACTTGTGAGCTTAAAGTAAATTTAAGGTCTTAAATGGCTGAAATTTTTTTTTCAAACTCTTCTGTATGAAATTATTGATATTTTATAAAGCGAGGGTCCACTGACTAGGTATTGGTAGGATTTGATACAAGTAGGCTTTTTATAACACGAATAAAAGGCATAAACTATATCATTATACCGGTGTACATAAAGTCAGGATCTATTTTTGTGAAGCACTTGGAAATTATATGGAATTCAATCATAAAATGATAAAGTGGTAACATTTATTAAATAATTAAGAGTAGGATTCGACGTGACGCCCATCAGTATCCCTGCACAGCTCAAATCGTTCCGCAGCATTTCTAAACACATTCTGGAGCATTTGCGGGGTTATGTTATCTGCAGCAGTTCGTATACGTGTACGTAAGTTTTCAAGACTCGTAATCTTCGTCTGATAGACGTGCGATTTGATAAAGCCCCATGCAAAGAAATCTAAAGGGGTTAAATCTGGTGATCTCGCTGGCCAAGGTCTGTTGCTTCCGCGTCCGATCCAGCGATTTGGAAAACATCCATTTAGATAATCCTGAACAATTTTGGCATAGTGACAAGGAGCACCATTATGTTGATAGACGACGGGGATAGGATTGTTAGTACCGTCGTCTATCAACATGATGGTGCTCCTTGTCACTATGCCAAAATTGTTCAGGATTATCTAAATGGACGTTTTCCAAATCGCTGGATCGGACGCGGAAGCAACAGACCTTGGCCAGCGAGATCACCAGATTTAACCCCTTTAGATTTCTTTGCATGGGGCTTTATCGAATCGCACGTCTATCAGACGAAGATTACGAGTCTTGAAAACTTACGTACACGTATACGAACTGCTGCAGATAACATAACCCCGCAAATGCTCCAGAATGTGTTTAGAAATGCTGCGGAACGATTTGAGCTGTGCAGGGATACTGATGGGCGTCACGTCGAATCCTACTCTTAAATATTTAATAAATGTTACCACTTTATCATTTTATGATTGAATTCCATATAATTTCCAAGTGCTTCACAAAAATAGATCCTGACTTTATGTACACCCTGTATTTTTAATCAATGCATGGTCACAAATTTTTTTTCAGGTCATTACTGTACAGGGTGTTTATAAAGTCCTTATCTATTTCAGTGAAAACGTAGCAAAAATGGTAAAATTCAATAATATAATAGAAGGCATACATTTAATGAATACTTAAGCATATAATTCTACATGAGCACCATCAGTATCTCTACAGAGTTCGAATCTGTCAGCAGCATTGCGGAACACATTTTGGAGCATGACAGGGGTTATTTTTTGTAACTGCTGTTACGATACGAGCACGTAAATCTTGCAGATCTGTAACCCTCGTTTGATAGATGTTTGATTTGATAAAGCCCCATGCAAAGAAATCCAAGGCCGTTACGTCAGGAGATCGAGCCGCCCAGGACCTGTTGCCTCCACGTCCGATCCACCGATTTGGAAATAGTTCATTTAGGTACTCCCAAACAATGTTTGCGTAATGACAAGGTACCCCATCTTGTTGAAAGACGACGATGTTTAAAATGCCATCTGAATGAAGCTGGGACATTTACGTGCTCATATATCGTAACAGCAGTTACAAAAATAACCCCTGTCATGCTCCAAAATGTGTTCCGCAATGCTGCTGACAGATTTGAACTCTGTAGAGATACCGATGGTACTCATGTAGAATCATATGCTTAAGTATCCACTAAATGTATGTCTTCTATTATATTGTTATTGAACTTTACCCTTTTTGCTACGTTTTCACTTAAATAGATAGGGACTTTATAAACACCCTGTACTATATAAATGCATTTCGCTCGCATTGTGGAATTTAAATCCTAATTATCTCTGAGAACTATCCATTCTCTCCTAGCGTTGCCATATGGCAACACTAAAATCCATTCAAAGGAATGGAGACAAAAAAAAAAACCACACACACACACACATATATATATATATAATATATAATGCAAGCCCACAAGGAAAAAAAAATAATTCCAAGGCTTTTCGTGTATTCAGAAGTACACCTCGTCAGGGACGAGGTGTACTTCTGAATACACGAAAGGCCTTGGAATCATTTTTCTTTTTCCTTGTGGGTTTGCATCATTCATTTCACGTGTTTAATTGTGAAATTCATCCCATATATATATATATATATATATATATATATATATATATATATATATATATATATATATAACTTGGTTGAATGGTTTGTTCTTAGGGAAACGTAGCTTAGCGAGGAATAAGATGACGAAAAGATGGTACATGTCTATTTACAGAAGTTTCGGAAAAATTCAATTTCCATCATCAGTGCTAAAAAATTTAAAAATCAAATAAAAATGAATACTGAGTATATAAAGGGACTCTAGAATGCGGAGGTCGATTAGTTGGTTGGTTGAATTAATGATTTTGAAGTTGAAGGGAAGTAGCGGGTGGTTGTGAAGGTGGCAATGATCCCTTATTGCTGATTTGGAGGGTTTGTTTAAGGGCTGCGATGTTCTGGTAGAAATACCACGATGCTCATTCACTCTTGTTTGATATTGGCGAATGGTGCTGCCAATATAGTTCGCTTTGCAGCGAACACAATTAAAAGCATAGATAGTGGGCGAAGCAAGTGGCTGGGGTATTTTTTTATTTATGTTAAGGTATGATTTGATACTAATATTGTTGGTGAAGACAAAATTAAATTTAATGTGGGGGTAAAGCGGGGTGAGTAGGAGACGGAGTTCTGAAAGTATTTTATGGCTGGTGTGGTCGTAATAGGGAAATGAAAGTATTGTACGTCTTTTTTAACGGTGGGAACTTTAAGGGGGGTTGTTGTTGCTGTTGTTTAGCCGATCAGCCCACCCTGATCGAGCAAGCCGGCGGCAAGCAGGTAACCGATCGCCCTCTCCGGAGTGGACCAGAGGTTCAGCGCACTAGTGATGTTGTGTTGTGTTCGTTGTTGTGCTAGAGCGGTACAGTCTGTCATAATGTGTTCAATTGTTTGTGGTGTGTCCTGGACAGGTGGCAGGTGTCGTCTATGGAGTTGTCTAGTCTGTGTTTATATGTCCGTAAGTTGGGGTGATGTCCACATCGGAATCGTGCTAAGTTAACTCGATCCGATCTGCTCAGGCTGATCTCTGACCTGTTAATGGGTGGCGGCTTCGCACCTAGGACCGCATTCGGACCGAGTTGTGTCAGTGCTTTGTGGGTTAGGTGTGTGTGTGTGTATGTGTTTTCTGTACTGTGTGATGTCTGTGGGGCGTGGTATGGAATGGAGTATTTGGTTATAATATCTCTCTGGTGTTACCTTAATGGTGCGAGGTGTTGGTGCATGATTGTACATGTAGTGGCAAGGGTGTTGTGGGTTAGTTGTCGCTGCTGCCATGAATTGTGTTCCCCTCATGTCTAAATGTTCCCTAACTTTCAGTATTTTTGTTTCAGTGTGCAGGTGTTCTATTGGTGTTGTTTGAGTGCACTGTAATGATACGAAGTGCGTTGTTTTGTATTGTCTGTAAGGTGTTTATGTGTGTGTTTGAGATAATGGGTGCCCAGCATGGGCTAGCATAGTCCATAACTGAGCGAATATATTGTTTGTATTTGAGTGATGTTGTTTCCTGCTGGTGTCCAAAGTTTGTGCCTGTTAGTACCCTAAGCGTGTTAAGTCTTGACGTACATTTGTTTTTAATGTCCTGAATGTGGTTTGCAAAAGATAATGATGTGTTGTATGTGACCCCAAGTATTTTGGTCCTGTGAGTGTATGGAATGTTGATGTTGTTTAGTGTAAGCTGTGGAATTACCTGGTGTTCTTTTGTGTTGCTTGTAAGCAAGGTGATGGTCGATTTTGTGGGCGCTACTTTGAGTCTATTGTGTGTGAGCCAGTCTTGTATACTGTTTATGTATGTTTGTAGGTTATTTGTAGCGGTGTCGATGTTGTTGTGGGTGGATGTTAGAGTGATGTCATCTGCATATGATGATAAGGTAAGCTTGTTATCTATGGGTGTTGGAATGTCATGCATGTATAAGTTGAACAGTGTTGGTGAGAGAACAGAGCCTTGAGGGACCCCGTTCGGAAAAAGCTTGTTTTTGGATGACTTGCCATTAAATGTGACATGTGAGTATCTTCCTGAAAGATAGTTGCTCAGCCACCTTTTGGTGTTATTGTGCATGTTTGTGTTGAGTATTTTGTTTATGAGAGGGAAGCGTGGGATAGCATCAAATGCTTTACTAATGTCTATTGTTGCTAATAGTGTACGTTGAGCTGGTCGTCTGGAGTTGATGCCATCCATGATGTGCTGCGTGAGGTTAGTGAGTAATGTCGTGGTTGAGTGGTGAGGTCTGAATCCATGTTGAGTAGGCGATAGTGGAATGTGTGGGTTGGTGATTTGTAAGATTAGTCTTTCTGTTACTTTGGAAGGTGTGCATAGTAAAGTAATGGGTCTATAGGAAGCTGGTTCTGTTGGATTTTTGTTTGTTTGAGTAGTGTAATAATTTTACCTTGTTTCCATATGTCAGGAATAATACTGTGTTGGTATGAATATGTGCTGATATTTGTGAGAGCTAGTATTCCTTGTGGGCCCAAGTGTTTAAGGTGTATGTTAGATATGTTGTCTGGTCCAGTAGCCTTCGAATTCTTAATGTTTTTGATGATCTTGGTGGTCTGGTCTGTATTGAAGGGTGTAATGGTCGTGTCGAGTCTGTAGGTTTTCTTGTGTCTGGCTGTTTGTCTGTCTGCGTGTTTTTGGTTGTTGTCTCTGTTTAAGTGACTTATCTTTGCGTAGTGATTAACTAGAATGTTAGCTTGTTGTGTATATGTTGGGATATTATTTTGGCTGCGACAGATAGCCGCGTGTGAGGTGTGAATGCCGCTGTTAGAGTGGGTAATGCTGTTCATAGTCTTGTATAGCCTGGATGTATCTGTGGAGTGGTTTAGTGTTGTTATGAATTCCCTGAATGTTTCTGTTTGTTTTTCTTTGAGTTTGTTGTTTATTTCTGTGTTGAGCTGTTGTATCTGCTGTTTTATGGCTTCTGTGTGTGGTGTTTGTGTGTTATATTTGAGGTTGTTACGTTGCCTTATGAGGTGGGCTATTTCTCTCGTGTAATTTGGGTTGATAAATATTATTAACAAAGTTTCTGGTTAAAAATTGTAACAGATGTTTTGGGAAGGAGTTGTTAATGCCGAAATTATGAATGAATTCTATTTCGTGGTGGAGAGATACAAAGAAGACGAATCCAATAACACCCTACCCTTCCTAGATATAACAATAACAAAACAAAACAACAAATTCAGCACCTCCATATATCGAAAACCTATGTACACAGGCCTAGGTACTAATTACCTAAGCCACACCCCTTCGCCATATAAAATAAACAGCATCAAAATTTTAATCCACCGCACCTATCATCTCTGCTCTTCATATTTATCCCCCCACCACGAAATAGAATTCATTCATAATTTCGGCATTAACAACAACTTCCCAAAACATATATTACAATTTTTAACCAGAAACTTTCTTAATAATATTTATCAACCCCCCTTAAAGTTCCCAACGTTAAAAAAGACGTACAATACTTTTCATTACCCTATTACGACCACATCAGCCACAAAATACTTTCAGAACTCCGTCTCCTACTCACCCCGCTTTACCCCCAAATTAAATTTAATTTTGTCTTCAACAACAATAATAGTATCAAATCATACCTTAACCATAAAGAAAAAACACCCCAGACACTTGCTTCGTCCACTATCTATGCTTTTAATTGTGTTCGCTGCAAAGCGAACTATATTGGCAGTACCATTCGCCAATATAACCAAACTGGCACATTTTATTTTTATTTACAAGTGTAAGAACAAAATCATTAATCTGCAATGGGTAAATAAATATTTTGTAACTTGATCAAGAAACCCACTCGTATCAGACCAGAAATAGATCAAAGCTTGTTATACCTCAATTTAGAGAGTAGAGTTTCAGGGATTGTAGTCGAGACCAGTAGTCTTCACCTTCCGTTTCCTCTATCTTAGACGTAAAAGTCTTTTGTATAGCTTCAATGCTCGCAATGTCTCTTTTTCTGTGTGGGCTTGTGAGTACTGAGCAATACTCAATTATTGGTAGGACTAGACTCTTCCATAATTTAAGCATGATTTTTGCTTTTCTGCTGCGGAAGCTCCTCCAGATGATTCCCATTATTTTTCTAGACGTTGTGATTTTGATTTTATAGTGCTCTCTGAATTCTGCATCCGACGACATTATTACTCCAAGATCCCTGACTTGTGGATTTGGTGTTATCTCTTTGGCTTGCGGAGTTTTGTACCCCTTTTTCTGTAGCTCTTTGTTATTACCATATCTTAGAAGTTGGAATTTTTCTTCGTTGAACTTCATATTGTTGTCGTCTGCCCACTGGAATAATGTTTCAATGTCGTTTTGTAATTTTCTTATGTCATCTTCATTCAATATTTCCTTACATATCTTTGTGTTATCTGCGAAGCATGATACAATACTGTCCTTAATATCTGCAATCATTATTATGAACAGCAAGGGAGCTAATACTGTCCCTTGTGGGACAGAGCTCACGACTTCCGAGACTTCCGATTTAACTCCGTTTACCACCACTCTTTGCGTTCTTTGCGTCAAGAAATTAAATATCCACCTTCCTAGCTTTCCAGTAATTCCTGTATCCTTAAGTTTGTGTGCTATGATTCCATGGTCACATTTATCGAAGGCTTTAGCAAAGTCAGTATATATTACATCAATGTTTTGTCCTCAACACAATGTTCCTAATATTTTCTCCTGGTGGTCTAGTAGCTGTGACAGGCATGATCTACCCGCTCTGAAGCCATGTTGATTTGGGTTATATAAATCTTTTTCTTGTAGGTAGTAGGTAGTTTTGCCTCTAATTATGCGTTCAAAACACTTTATAAGGTGTGAGGTGAGAGCCACTGGCCGATAATTTTTGGGTATTGCTCTGTTATCACCTTTAAATAGGGGGGCAATGTTCGAGTTCTTTAAGGGGAGTGGAATGTGTCCTGTGTCAAGTGATTTCCTCCATCGTAAGTATAGCGGTTTTGCAATACTCTCTTTGCATTTCTTCAGAAATGTGGCACTCCATGTGTCTGACCCTGGCGCTGAATTGTCTCGCATCTGTGATAAGGCCGTAATTACATCTAATTACATCGTAATAATTTTGAATTGTAGTTGTATTAATTAAACTTATATTATTCATTATATTTTTACTTATTTTTATTTCGTACCTAATCTCCTGAAATGTGAATTTTTCCTTTAATTAATTATTAACTTATAAATTTGTAAGTTAGGTAAAATATTTCATAATTAATTTAATTAAACATTTCCCCTAACTTACAGATTTATAAGTTAATTATAAGTTGAAAAAAGTTATTAATATATACTATAACTTTTAAAATTACCAAACAAAGTTATTAAACATTACGTCAGTAATTCACAATTATAGTATTTAGCTTAACGAATATAATATAATTATGAAGTTAGCAGCCGACGAGGAAGCTTCTAGCAGTGGCTGTATCCTCCAGCGCAGGACACGTCAGCGTGTCAACGTCAACGAAAAAACGTGGAACGTCAACGCGAAGAAGAGGCGACGGCAAACCAAAGACGTCAACGGGTTGGTGGCCAAACCTCCTCAAATTATTATCATTATTATTATTACCATCATCACTAATCAGTAACTTTTTATGCTTTCTAGAAATTGTTTCTAGGCAAATTTTCTTGCAAAACTGTACATTTTTTTTCTACGACTAGACATGAAATAGTCTCAATATATGTTAATAATAATTATAAAAACACGTGTCTATTACGTTCACATATTTCAAAAAATGCAAGACATTCATATTTGAAAAAATTACGTTTCACCATTTCTAAGAATAATACAGGAATTCTCAGAAAGGTAAATGATTTTTGTGAAGAATCTGTAGGAATTTGTACAAATATTGGCTATGACCTGAAGAAGCCGAAAATCAACGTTTGGCGCGATTCTGGGAGGAAAGCGACCCGTTCAGCGGGGACAAAGTTACACCCGGGAGTCCATGTGACCCCGCCAGAGTAAAATGACGACTACTCGAGAACCAATTGTCGTAGACTCACGATGCAAACGTTGCTGAACCCAGTTATTCTTCAATTTTATAAGATATAAAACGCCCCGCCCCTTTTCGGATCTAACCTAACTTAATCTAACTTACTTAACCTAGCCTAACTAACCTAACTTAACAATTAATTCATGGCTGCATAATTATAACAATTTGTTTCCTTTCCACAGGATCATCAACGTAACAGAATGGAGTGGGCGAAATGTAATTTGCCAGGAAGAGAGAGGACGAGGAAGCAAAATGTTCTGCAGACATCAAACCACGCTTCAGCACAATTCTTGACAAAAAAAAGTATCTGTATATAATACTCTATGTATTTCTCTGTTTCTCTATCCTTTTTAGAAGTGATGATGACCTTTATCTGGGTCATGAGCTGATATACTGGATAATGAAGTGTTGAGAAAACATGTGCCCGAAACATTTCTAGGAAGTTATATAAAGTTTCATTTGAATTGGTTGTAACATTTTTTAATGATGCTGAAAAAACTGCAGGGATGACATTACCAACACCTCAGTTAGTGGGTGTTCACCACGTCATCAGCTCTTCAGACGCGCGCCAAACGTGGATATTTGAATTCTACGGGGGTTCATACCATACATACATGGCCAATTGGCATGCCTTCTTTACAAAAATCATTCCACTTTATTGTATTATATGATACAAACCCAACTAAAAATAGTGAAACGTCGTAATTTTTTTTTTGCAAAGAAAATTTGTCAATGTGCGAGAAATTATTTTAGAATTTTAAAAAATTTCTTAAAAATACATTAAATTACAAGCTGACCAACAATAACAGTATCATTATTTATTATTATTATTATCATTATTACTTAGAAATTCATTATAAGCTTCTAACTTAATATAATATTTAGAAACGTCTTCAAAATTCTAAAGGTTTTCGTAGATACGTCAAGAATTTTACTTAGAACAATCCTTAAAAGTTAAATAACAAATGATTGCTTTACTTACGATGTGTCTTGCGTTTCTCACGTACATTTCACGTATTTTCAAAGAACTAAAACATAAACCTTTAAATTAACCCTTTCATGGCGTACGGTCGCAAATGCGACCATAAAATTTTACGAGATTTTAATTCTTATGAAGAATAACAAGGTATGAAACTGTTTTAATCTTAAACAAAACATTCAAGCATGAAAGGTTAATATTTACGGAGGAAACCTTAAAATAATTATAGATATATATATTACAGGGTGCCCCATAAGTCCAGTCTCAGGAAAATTAATTTTAAATTAAATTTACAAAAGTAATACATTAGAATTAAAACAAATGTTCGGATTGATGTCTTGTTTTGGGCCTTTTTTTTTGTTGCAGGTAGAACAACACGCAATGGCTAATATAGAAGTGAGTTACACTCGTGAGGAAAAGGACTCCATTAATTTTCCTATGAGACCATACTTATGGGACACCCGTACATATTAAGTTTATAAATATAATTAAAAATTATTACACGATTTTTATCGTGTAATAATTTTTAATTACTATACTACTCATATACTCCTATACTCCTCCGCCGAAATTTCCTCGAATTTGTTTGAATTTGCAAACAAAACATACTTAAAAACAGATGGTGTCGCGATAGGTCCCCCTTTTGGACCAACCTTTGCTAACTTTTGTATGTCACATATAGAAAAAAACGGATCACCGGAAGATAAAGGCCCCCAGCATTCTTTAGTTAGCCTTATAAGGCTAACTAACGAAAATATCACGACTTAACCTAACCAATCGTTAGGTCAACTGTACGCCCTTGACGATTGGTTAGGTTAGGTCGTGATATTTTCGTTAGTTAGCCTTATAAAGCTAACTAAAGATGGCTGGGGGCCCCGATCTTCAGGTGATCCAACAAAACATTAGGAATATGACAAACCATTTTAATCCTTCTTTTATAGCGTTTTGTAGACTATATACTTTTACAATTTTTTAAAAATGAAAGTAATATTGATTTTTTTTTATTCGAAAACTAGAGAATAGAAACATTTAAATTTATGATACATCTGGGAAATCAAAAGGGAACCAAAGACAAAACCGAAGCTAATAATGGATTCTCTCAAATTATTATTGAAAAAGTTACCAATGATATTTTGAATAAAATATAAAAAGCAAATAATGTTGATGAAACTAATATTTTATTGCAAAACTGAAATATTTTATGGCATGAAAAAAAGAATAAATCAAATCAAATCGTATTTTGAAGCAACACAAAATTTGATGAAAATACTAAAATGAAGTTTAATTGAAATGAGAACTTAGTATAAACCAAAGAAATTTTCATAATGTTTTTCGACTACGAAATATGTTTCTGAAAATAATATGAGTAATATTGTATGTATCTATTTATACCAGATATGGGGGTAATAGTAATAGACTACTACAGGATTTTTCAAGTAATAGTAATAGATCATAATTTTTTGGCTGTAATAGTAATAGAAGGCAAAGTAATAGATAATAGTCTATTACTTTTCTATTACAGTAGCAATGGACATATTGTGTGAACAAAGAACTGAAAAATGAATTAAATCTACTCTAAACTAAAATAAACGTGTATGTGAACTAATACTGTGGCAAATTTTTCCTTCAATAAAGTAAAATTTATCAAGACCTACAGTCTCTGAAATTGTAATGATTTGGTTGAAACAAATATTTATTTGACTGCCGCTCAGCCTCATCCTGGATCCATGAGTGCAGAGCCTTCCGCTTCTCGGCCTCATCCTGGATCCATGAGTGCAGAGCCCTCTGCTTCTTAGTCTTATCCTGGATCCCCGAATCCAGACACTGCTACATCGCCAACTCAATACTATCTCACACAGGGTACAACCCAATGGGCCTTGGTGAATCGGGATGCTGGGAATGCAGTCGGGGGTCATGATAAGGAGGCATCTTGGACAATGCACCGGCTAGAGGGAGTCAGCCTGTGGCAAAGGCTGGCAGAGAACGGCGGGGTATCATAGGGGCTGCCAACAAAGACCGCAAACATTTTCGTCTTGAGATGTCGACCTGATCTTACAGCCGAGGAGCTGCACGCATTTGTGGAAGATAAAGTGAACCTTCAGGTTACATGTAGGAAAATTGACTCCAGATGGACTACGTACAGTTCCTTTCAAGTTACAGCAGACTGTGATGATCCAGGGATATTTATGGATCCAGCAGTATGGCCGGAACGGGTATATGTACGGGATTGTACGGCGGTTCTATGAGAAGGGAAGAAAAACACCTGCAGCCCATCTCGCAAGTGCTGGAGAGGGTAATTATGGAGACATTATGCGTCGTACTGTGGAGGAAAATCCAGCTGGGTCTAATGCTGTAACTGCTGTGCCTGGTATAAGTGGAATTCAACATGTAGAGATGGCTGGCAGAACTCCTGCATCTTCCTAATTGCAACATTCAAGTTAATCTCTTATAACTGTAGAGGCCTAAGCTTAGGCAATAACAGCAAACACAGGCAGATCATAATTGATAAGCTGCTAGAGGATGCTGATATTCTGTCTGCAGGAAACGTGGCTATGGAAACAGGACTTAAAGGACCTGAATAGCCTATCCAGTAACTTTCATGGGATAGGGGAGGCCACCAGAGATAAACAAGATGGTCTCCTTGCAGGCCACCCACCTGGTGGGGTAGCTATTCTATGGAGGTTTTGGTATGGGAAATATATTAGTGAATTAAAACTTGGTTTGAATTGGCTAACTGGAATAGAAATTTGTGTAGACGATAAAAAAATTGTAATTTTGTGTATCTATATGCCTTTTCAGGCAGTTGATAATGAAGAAGATTACCTCATTAAATTGGGGCAGGTCAGCAGTATTATTGATGAGTTGGATACAACATGTGTAGCTATTATTAGTTACTTTAATGCTAATGTGCTTAATGATAATTTTTTGTTTAGCAACCACTTAAAAGCCTTCTGTGAAGATAATAACTTGACCTTTTCATCCATGTGTAGTCTTCCTGGTGATAACTTTACTTATGTTAGTGATAGTTGGCACACCTCATGGTTGGATCATTGTATTTGTATATTCATTATACACAGTGATTCACTGGCCTACTTAGTCAGTGCTCCAGACAACTATCTCTCACTCTTCTATGGACCTCTTGTATAATGTTTGTACCTATTGAGTCTAAAATAAAGTGTTTGTGTATTTGTTTGTTCGTTAACACACTGCTTCTAATTGCATTTAAATAGACAAAGATCCTTTTCATATGAGTGAAGTACCCAACATACAAAAGTAATAGTAATAGATGAAAATTAAAGTAATAGTAATAGAAGGAATCAAAAGTAATAGTAATAGAAACCCAGTAATTGACCCCATGTCTGATTTATACCTATTCAAATGTAAGGAAGATGGATGTAACTCCTCTTATATAGGTTATACAATTAATACACTTCACCTCACAACATTTGAAATAATTTTACCTTATCCCGGTGGGGTTCGAACAGATGTCACTAAAGATTCGAATTTTGCGAGCCACAACGTTACTCACTCGGTCATAAAGAATTTTGTATATATACGTACTCATTCTGATTGGTTTGAGTATGTATACGTTAATAAGTATACCATTTCTGTTTATATAATAACAATAATGAAAGATAAATCATCAAGAATTCCTGATGAGTCATTGTTAATGATTTTAAGACAAATTAATCATCAGGAGTACTCGATGACTGACGGTTTATAATCTAGATGAAAATTCTTGTCTCAGTGTAGACACACTTTTTTTCCTTCAGTGTGACTGACATTATTTTATCGAAGTTGACTTATATTTCAACGTACTTTTGTTAAAATTATTATGGGCGTTATACAAGTGTTTTGGCTTTGGTTAATTTTAAAAATTCTAACATGTTGACATATTTACTATTTTATCCAAAATTTCACTTTCCCCGTTTTGGTGATCCCTGTCTCAGACGGTGAATCCTAGTAAGATGTGATATAATTTGTGTTTGGCACTACGGCTCTCTGATCTCCGAAATTTATCACGTTTACGACCTTTTATAGTGTTTCTGGCACAACAGTTCATAAAAATTTAAAAGGGAAGAGTGTATTGTTGCGTGAAACGTACACACACTCTTTTCGACATATCGCGAAGAACTTTTGAAAATTGCAGAAAAATTTTGACATTTTGAAAATTACAGTTTACAACTTTTATTATACTGTATATTAAGAACCCGTTTTAGAAATGAAATATTCTATTCTATTATCGGAATACAAGTTTATTTATATTCAATAAATATTTAAATTTTAGCTTCCTTTGACATTTATAAAGGAAACTATATAGGTTGTTTTATTTTTAACATACATCATTCCCTATTACATCTTTTTATCTCTGGCATAATATATATATATATATATATATTGGGTGATTATTTAAACATCTGACACTTTAAAATTAATTCCTAATTTATACAGTGAAACAAATTTCATGATTTTTGCTAATAAACGAAATGTGTATCTTGGTGACCTTATGTTGATAAAATCGCTGTCAACGAGTGTACTGTAACAAAATTTCTTGGTGTAATGCTAGAAAAGAATATGCACTAGAGTGATCATGTAAATTATACCTCAAAAGATTTCAAGGAGCGTTCTTATAATGTTTAAACTTAGAAATTTAATCCCTAAACAGGTTTTATTAACTCTGTATCATACTCTTGTTCTTCTTTATATAACGTACTGCACCCTTGTTTGGGGAAACTCAGCTAACAACGCTTTAAACAGTACCTTTGTCATCCAAAAAACGAGCAAGAAGGTTATTATCTGATGCTGATTTCCACGATCATTCTAGTGCATTATTTAAAGAGCTAAAACTACTAAAGCTTAAAGATGTAATCAAACTGGCCCATTTTATGTTTATTTACGAGTGTAAGAACAAAATCAACATACAATGGTTAAATAAATATTTTGTAACTCATCATGAAATCCACTCGCATCAAACCAAAAATAGATCAAAGCACGTTATTCCTCAATTTAGATTGTCTTCATTTCAAAAATTACCATTTTCATTCGATTATAGTATTGGTATCATACTTTCAACAAAATAACTTATTACTTGTTTTATATCTTTCATAATAATAATAATAAAGATTATACACACTCTAATTAATAATTCTTATTCATGATTTGTGTTATTAATAATAACTTTTTTCAATTAAGAGCCCAGTAAAGCCTAAAGCTTAAGGGCCAAATAAAATAAAATAAATAATTCAATTTCACAATTATTTATATGTTAAAACAAAACCAAAAATTGTAAAACTAATTATTTTATCAATAAAGGTTATTCAATCAATTTAATTCAACAAGTGAATTGTAAAGAGACATTGCAACAACCTTGTTTCTAAACTGAAAATTGAATTTTTTTTTTAATTAACTGAAATAAAAGCATGAAATTTTTACTGTACCTTCTCTACACGTGGGAAATTAATCCCTTACTGCAAAATATCATTTAAGCATTCGATGCAGTTATGGTAAAAACTGAATTATTTTTAGAAGACCTTCGACAGAAGAAAGTCCATTTCCATTTGGCTAGGGACGGTTACAAGAAGGCTGGAATTTTTTTTTTAACATCCTTATTTCGACTGTTACTTCGATAATAAAGAAACGGAAGCAGCTTGGTATTATCGCAACTTTGCCTGAAGGAAGAATAAAAAGGTCCTCCCTGACAATACAGTCCGAAATATCATTTGTGATATCAGCAATAATCCCAGATTAACAGCTTCAAGTATTCAGCGGGATCTATCATCATCAGGATATATTTCTGTCGCCATGATTCGTTGCATTCTGAATGATGATGATGTACATGGTAGGATTCCTTTAAAGAAACTATTCTTGAAGCAGCAGCAAATGTGAAGAGGTTGCAGTTTATGAGGCTGCACCCACAAGATTATTGGGATCTAATATTATATATGGACCGATGAGAGGAAAATAAAGTTTTTTGGGAGGACGAATCAAAGTT
Organism: Bathynomus jamesi; assembly: GCA_023014485.1. Lineage (NCBI taxonomy): Eukaryota > Metazoa > Arthropoda > Malacostraca > Isopoda > Cirolanidae > Bathynomus > Bathynomus jamesi. Next base: position 248,422 of record JAJOZX010005953.1, read on the forward strand.
ATATTTGGTGGAAAAAAAAAAGAACAACGAAGCCTTCACCGAAAAAAAAGCACGATTCCAACCATGAAGCACGGTCAGGGCAGACTGGGCAGCTGCCCAGGTGGCCGCACAAAACTGTTCCAAAAAATATTTGTTATGGTGTTTGTAATAGGCCAGACTCGGAGTCATAATCAGAATGAAACATAATTATGGAAATTGATCAATTGATAAATAAAATAAATAATTTATAAATAAAAATTGATTAATAAGTTTCACTAAGCTTTATTGAATCTCCTCGTAACCCTTCTCTGACGTAACATGTTTAATCTATCCAAAAGCGGTCAGGTGCAGTGTTCTTCAACCTTTTATAACTTCATGCACCCTTAAGCCAGGCTTTGAGAAACTCATGCACCCCAGAGGGAAAATTGCCACAAATTTGCGTGTTTACTTCACCTTTGTGCTTTATTTTCAGAATGAACACAGTACACACATTCGCATAGTGTGAATACCTTTATTTTTTCCTCACATACAATATATTTAAACATTAAGAGGCAAAAAATAAAACACAAATAATAGCACACATTTTATAGGCCCTATATAAAATAAAACAGTTACCTAATATTTATAAAAGTGTTACATTTAGAAAATAAAGATAAATAACTAAGTAAACTAGAAAGAAAAGATTAATTAATGAATACTATTGGCATTGAACACCATTCAACGAACACTATTGATTGCGCATCTTTCAATGAATACCACACCATTCAATGGCTGGCCTGCTGCTGCATTACTCCTACGATGTTTTCAAAACGAGGTATTATTCCACTCTCCAGCGCCCCTCACATTAAAGAATCGACATATAGCAACGGGTTTCTCTTTTTGGTTTTGATGTCCATCAGATTTGAGAAACCTCTCTCTGCCAGGTACGTCGTTGCCATCCGCACAAGAAAGGTCATGGCCTTTGGGCAAGTCCTTGGTAGTCCGAAATTCCCAAAAGTGAGACCCAGAAATCTCCATAATAGAAGAATTTTTGGAATGATGACTTCTGGGCAAAATCTGTTGGCAGTTCTAGGAGTGTAGTCATCAACGAATCCAGATTGGCAGATCTGACATTGGGTTCACAATCCACATACACTCTTCCCGTGCTCTTGTCGCGTAATCAGGGAAATAAAGATTGAGGTTCTCCTTCAGAGTTTCCAGATGGAAAATAACAAAATTCTTTATATCTTCCTCCAGCGAGGGAGACCCCAATTCCCAGTTGCACTCCCTCAAGAACTGATCAAGGGAGGAGAAATCAATGAAGTCCTTCGTTTCAATTCTCCTTTTCCAGAGCTCTATCTTCAGTTTGAAAGCTTCAACCTTACCAATCACATCGCACATATCTCATATAAGCCTTCATAAATCACCTAAAATGTGTCAATATTCCTGCACATAACTTGCTATATCTTTTCAATACTTTACGACTAGTGGACAAAAACATATACAATATAAGCACACCGGACAAAAAATTAGTCACCCCTCTCAGAATGTACCTAATAACGTGTGACGGCGCCTCTGGCCTTGATAACCGCACGAATCCGGCTAGGCAGAGACTCTACGAGGTTGTGCATGTACTGAACATCGATTTGCTGCCACTCGTTCATCAGCCGGTCCCGAAGTTCCGCCAGAGTCCGTGGGTGTCTATTCCTGCGCTTCACTTTCTGTTTCCAGCCTGAACAACACCTTCGACGCATTCAGGATTAAAGGCTTCATTGGACCTGCGATGTACTCGTCGCCTCCCATCATTGGAGAACAAACAAAAACGGGACTCATCGGACCAAATTACACGTTTCCAATCTGCCGCAGTCCAGTTTTTGTGCCTCTGAGCCCATTTATAACGTGCCAATTTGTGACTTGCTGTTAACAGCGGCCTCTTCCGTGGTACCCTGCTCCAGATGTCCATCGCATGCAGTTCTCGTCGCAATGTCCGTTCGGAAATTGGTCGCTGGAGAACCTCATTGGTTTCTTGGAGCAATTGTTCTCTGGTTTGAAAACGATTTGCAGTTACTAGACGAGAAACATGGCGGCGGCCCATATTGTCGAGAATTGTTTTCCGGCCACAGTTACGCCGTCGATTGTCAGTTGATTGCGAACTACCCCCCTCTTTGTAAACTCGCTGGACAGTACGCGTTGACACACCAAGAAATTGGGCTACTTCAGACATTTTGTGTCCGTGAGCTCTGCCAAACACGATGGCTCCTTTTTGCCAATGAGTAACGTCTGCCTCACGACCCGTTTTGCAGACTATATCCAACACACACTTTGTTCTTCACCACCTCACGAAATAGATCTGATCCTGTGTGCTACGTCACCGCTACTTGTCACTTACCAATGCTACATCAGCGCCCTCTGTGTGACCTTGAACTTCCTACTATCGGTGCTATTAGGGGTGACTAATTTTTTGTCCGGTGTGCTTATATCCAACATTTTTCTCCAAAAAGCTCCTTTCGTACTGTGCACCCCTATGCACACACACTGTTCAGTGTTCATGCCATGCACTCCTCCATGCACCCGTCAGTTCCATGTACCCCTGGAAAAATCTCATGCACCCCGGTTGACTATCACTGGTCTAGTGTATGCACAAACAAAATTCGGTTCACAGAATAAATCTCATAATCTATAAACTACAAAAATGTGAGTAATTATTAGCATTATATTTAGAAAAATTTTATGTAATATTTTGTTTTTTATATAAGAAAAGGGTATCAATGTTAAATATATGCCCAAAATTCTAAATTCGAAATTTATTAGTTGAAGTGTACCACCTCATATTAGGCTAACTATCCACAATTCTTAAATTTTTATGTATTAGGCTACATAGCCATGCTTTCACATTTATCTTTTCATATAGTAAGCCAAATTGCCAAAGACGCAAGGTTCGCAAGGTGCCGGGTCTTTAACAAAGTGTCTGGTCTATAAAAATTTACAGTATGCTGTACTGTAATGTAATGTAAATTGTAGTTGCTGTTGCTTTTGTCATGCGTACATTGTAATAAGCGCAATGTTCTTTCTCAGTTATCTGGCATGCTCTTGTTCAGTTGTAAGCAACTTCTGTATCTGCAGGCATATATTATGGAATAAAAGTGTTATGTGATATACTTTTGTGTTGGTGTTTTCAGTAATAAAAAGTCGTGCTGTGAAGTCCAGATTCTAGTGGGCATGGAGAAGTAAGAACTATTGTAATTAGATGACCGGTCAATCACTGCCCAATGGCCTCCATCCTAAACCCGGCCCTGCCCGGGGTCTCTACAAATCACTGCCCAGCCCAGGGTCCACCACAGTCCTAAATCCGGCCCTGAGCACGGTAGTGGATCACTTGTGCTTTGGGTACTTTTTCCTCGACTGACATTGGAAATCTCGTACGAATCGACGGCAGTATATGGATTCCATGAAATATCAACAGATTCTAAAGACAATTTGAAGCCCTTTGCAAGGACGCTTCGTCTTGGTCGACAGTGGGTCTTCCATCATGATACTGAATCCAAACCTACATAAAAATCTACTTAACATGGTTATAAGATAGGAAAATAAATGTTTAGGACGCCCCTGGGAGAAGTCTCGATCATAATTTAGTAGAACATCCTTGGTGAAACCTTAAGAATGGGTGTTCACACGCGAAAACCTTCAAACTTAAAGGAATTAGAATAATATCATTTAGAAGAATGGTTAAATATCCCATGCAGCTACCAAATGTTAAACAGTGATTAAAGCCTATGTTGGAAACAATTTCTTGCAGCCATAAACGTGGGAGGAGCTTCTACGATTACAAGTTATTAAGCATAGAAGTATGGATAATTTTGTCGTGGCACTATTTATTTACAAATACATGTAATGTACTATCTGTTACATACGACATTGTCTTTTCTTTCCCTTCGAATATCTTTAAAGGATAAATATAAATGGAATAACCAATACCTGTTTCATTATTTTACATTCGTTACAATATTTGTGGCCCTCATAGGAAGAAGTAGCTAACCTACAAAAGTAAAAAACGCCAGAAAGCGCAGTTAAACATTGTACCAATTTGAAAGTGCCGTAACTTTTGAACTTTTGAAGATATTTCGATTCGAAATATCTTCAAAAACCGTTATGGCACTTTCAAATTTGGTACACTTTTAACTGCGTTTTCTAGCGTTTTTTACTTTTGTCGCTTAGCTACTTCTTCCTAGGAGAGCTTCAGTTGATTTCATGTATATATTAGCATGTGTTTGGTACGAATAAATCTGAGCGCAACCTCATACATATAAAGATTCTTAGGCTGATAACACAGGCCTGCGATGGTTTTGTTGTCGAAATATTTTATCACTTATATAGTCATTTTTGCACTCTGATTCCGAAAATAATATTAATTTTTCGCCATCACGTACAGATTTTTCACAAAATGTCATATTTCATATTACATACGTAAGTAATTTTCATCAAAATTGACTCAATTAAATTTTGATTAAAAACTGTGGCCGAAAATGCTTCCAGATCAGAAGTGACGTCATAGCGTCTTCTAGAACAGCGTTCCTCAACCTTTTTTGTACTGCGGACCCCTTATCAAAATCTTTATATTTTCGGGGCCCCCTCCCCAAAAGTTATCTTTTGCAGTATGTTTTAGTAGCATATAGACAAATTGAGGTATCCAGATTAGTATAGTTTTTTATTCTTGATTTATGCTTCAAAGTCGGAGTAAAAATGTAATAAAAATGCGTAAAACCTACCGCTGTTCCGTTTACATAAAAAAAAAACAGCATAAAAACAGGGAAGGGGCTCATTTGTGCCAAAACCTCACAGTTCATGAATTGGAAACATAAGATGGTCGTAAAAAAACAACATTTGCAGAAACTTTAAAGTTTCAAATAACCGAAAATGTTATCGGTTAGAGGTCAAAATTAGCCACCACAAAAAAAAAGGGGGAAAAAAATCGTTTTACTGAATATAATCTAGTCAACTCACGGACTCCTTAAACACAACTCGCGGACCCCCTGTTGAGAACCGCTGTTCTAGAACATTCGAGAAACGCACCGCTAGTATATAAGTGATTGATAAGCCACGAAAGAGTCAGTCTGTCTAGTGCGTGCAAGGTTATAGTTCTTTATTATTCAAAGGTGCGCGGTGACTATATTTCTCTTTTGAAATTTGTTTATTTGTCGGTATGGCAACCAGAGGGTATGTAAATAGCCCAAACATTTATGGAAAATTTACTGTGAAAAAACAAAGGCGAGATATTACAGACTTCGTCAAGAAAGCATACTATGTGTACTTCGGAATGAAACTTGGGGATCAAGACAAATCATGGGCTCCACATAAAGTTTGCAGTGTTTGTGTTGAACAACTTAGACTGTGGAGTAAAGGTAAAGAGGATTCCAATGGGCTGGCGTGAGCCGAGAAATCACAGCAATGACTGCTATTTTTGTTCACGTAACGTGCAAGGTTACAATACTAAAAATAAAAAGGAAATTTCTTACCCAAACTTTCAGTCTGCTATAAGACCTGTTGCTCATGGACCTGGTATACCTGTACCTACTAAACCAAATACTCTTGATATAACTTTATCTGATTCGGTGTCTGATGACGATGGAAACGATGATATTGATTGTTTTCAAACCGAAACATCTGGTCAACTCCAATTGTTTACACAAAGTGAACTTAATGATTTGGTAAAATAATTCATCCAATATTTTTCTCAAGAAAATTCACTGGTATATTGCAACAATGTTTCGGAACTAATACTTAAGCTAGGCGCTGCAGTCTATGACCCAAATGAGTGGAGACTTTTCATTGATTCCTCCAAAAGATGTCTAAAAAGCGTCCTCCTTCACAACGGTAACTAGTATGCATCCGCTCCTGTGGCTCATTCGGTTCACTTGAAGGAAACGTACGAAAGTCTTGAGCTTCTTCTAGCTAAAGTTAAATACAAAGAACACGATTGGCTACTTTGTGGAGACTTAACAGTGATTTGTATGTTGTTAGGTCAACAACCAGGTTATACGAAGTTTCCATGTTTTTTGTGTGAATGGGATAGCCGAGCAAGAACTCAGCACTACATAAAAAAGGAATGGCCACGCAGAGTCAACCTGACACCTGGTTCTAAAAACATTCAACGTGAAGGTTTGGTTGACACGAACAAAGTCCTTTTATCTCCACTTCACATAAAATTGGGCTTGATGAAGCAATTTGTTAAGGCCATAGACGAAGATGGAAATTGTTTTAAGTATCTGTGTGGTAAATTCCCAACTCTTTCGGAAGCAAAATTGAAAGAAGGAATTTTTGTTGGTCCCCAGATTAGAAAACTGACTTTGGATGAACACTTTGAAAGAACAATGAACAATCTTGAAAAAGAAGCGTGGATTGCTTTTAAGGATGTTATCAGCAAATTTTTGGGGAACGACAAGGACCCAAATTACCAAAACATTGTAAACAACATGCTAAATAAGTTCAAAGAGTTGGGTTGTAATATGCGTTTAAAATTACGTTTCTTACATTCACACTTGGATTACTTCCCTGAGAATCTCGGAGCAGTCAGCGAAGAACAAGGAGAACGGTTTCACAAGGACATATAAAAAAAATGGAGAAGAGATATCAGGGAAGGTGGGACATTAGCATGATGGCTGATTATTTACTGCTAGATGTTGAAACGGGATACTCCAGAATTATTACATAAAAGAAAAGGAACAGCGCGTACATTCGAGACTAAAAGGCATAAATCTCACAAGAAAACTCGGGACAAATAAAGATGAATATGTAATTGACGTTAATAGGCTGCTTTCTTTTTAAAGTTGTTTGAATTTGTAATTAGTATAACAAAGCGAAATAGGTACCTAATGTAAATTGAAATAAATAATATTTATTTATGTTGTTGTTTTTTCTCTTCCAGTTTGTAAAAATTCTTACGTGATGGAAAAAAAAATGGACCCCTTATTCGAAATGAACGTAGTTGAATTATATAAAATCAGTTATTAGTAAGAAAACAACTCTTACAAAGTTCTCATTCGCAAGCCTGTGTAATCGTAATACAATATAAATTTGAAGCAGCATTCAAGCCAGAAAATTTGTGATGCATTTTAATAACGTATTTGCCTCACAAATTGAAAATCAAATAACTGGAAACACTTTTCTCGACAATCGGTCTCCAAAACACTCAAAATCTTTCCTTTGCTGTCTCTCAAACGTGACGAACCGGATAATATTTTTGATCGCTTTTATGTATCATTTCGTATTAAATATAGATTCACCAACAACAAACAACAAACAAAAAATAAAACAAAATAACAAAAAACTAATAAAACCATAAATGTAACAACAACAACAACAACAACAAAAATCAATCAATAATGAAACATCAGAAACAAATAATAACGTATAATATAAAGTAAAAATTAAAGTCGATGTATTCGTATTCCTACAGACGTAAAGGATACATAATGAACATATTGTACGTACGTATCAAAGGATAAATAGATTGAATACGGAAAAATATGTACAAACAAACGAATATGAATAAGATTCCTATGATTCCACTCTTATGACGTCACAATAAACGCGTCAGAAACGAGGGTAGCCTACTCTTGAAAGGCCCTATACCTATCGGATCGACGAGACTATAACATCGACATTCTAAAGAACTAATTTAACCTAATCTAAATTAAACGAACCCACAACATACATGTCGATAGTGTTAAGTCGATCAAATGTCGTAATCCTTCCTGTCCTTGAAGCACACATAAAATAAACAGTGAATGAAGACTCTCAAACAAGGATTATTTCTGAAAATTATAATAAAATAAATACTAACTTATTTTAATCAGCTTAATTAACTTCTTTTAAATGCGCGCACGCGCGCACAATATATATATATATATATATATATATATATATATATATATATATATATATATATATATATATATATACACGAGGGACGGTCAGAAAATAAGTTTACACGGCGTATAATTTTGTAACTAAAGGACCTACATTGATTATGTTTGTATCAGTTGAATTCGTTAATCATTGTTGGCAACAATGCATGTCGATTCAGCTGCCATCTACCATACATTGGTTATTATGAGTCAGTTGAACATGGCGGCTCGACTGGAACAGTGCTCTGTCATTTCTGCAACGATATTCCGAGTCTGTCAGTGGTCAAGAATTTCTCGAGCGCATTGTCACAGGAGACGAGACATGGGTTCATCACCGTACTCCGGAAACAAAACATGCCAGCATGGCATGAAAACACCCTGGGTCCCCGCGACCAAAGAACTTCAAGATTGTGAGGCCCGCTGGCAAAGTGATGGTTACCGTGTTTTGGAACCACAAAGGCGTTTTGCTCGCAGACTTCATGCAAAAAGGCACAACAATCAATGCAGCTGCATATTAACACTGGAACGTTTACGAGCGGCCATTAAACGTAAACGTCCTGACTGCTCCGTAGGGCAGGGCACTGTTCCAGTCGAGCCGCCATGTTCAACTGACTCATATAACCAATGTACGGTAGATGGCAGCCGAATCGACGTGCAGTGTTGCCAACAATGATTAACGAATTTACCTGATACAAACATAATCAATGTAGGTCCTTTAGTTACGAAATTATACGCCGTGTAAACTTATTTTCTGACCGCCCCTCGTATAATTCAAACCCAAAAGGAAAAAGATAAAAATATTCCACGATCTTTCGTGCATTCAACAGTACACCTCGTCGGGGAATGAAGGGAAAAGGCAAGATGACCAAAATATATGCCTGTGTACATTAAAACGAAAAATTAAAAGAGATTAACAAGGTTAACAAGTACTGATAAAAGGCAAAAGACATTTTAACAAGATATTGTCAATTTTGTACATTCGAAACTATTACTGAAATTATTTTTGAAATGGATGAAAACACATTTTAGAATATTCCTTTCAATTATATCTTTGTTTTTAACGAGAACTTTAGAACTCTCCCACTTTATACTGTGATTACATCTAGACATATAGTTAAACAATGCATTAGAGTTATTTGATGTTCTACACGCATATTTATGCTATTTTACCCTGATATCTAACGTTTTTCCCGCTTGACCGAAGTTACATTGTGTACATCCGATCGAATACACATAACCAACCGCATTATCTGGGCTATTCTTTATTACGCGAGATTTAATCGTATTATTATACTTAAAGACTACGTAAAGACTACGTTGATGTCAATTGTTTTAAGTAAGGTCAGAAGATATTTGAAATTTACATGGTAAGGTAGGCTAAGGATATTTTTACGATCAAATTCATTTACAATTACACCATTATAAAACCTATTCTTAGCTTCCCTAAGACAGTTATCTGGAAATGGAATAGGATAACATAATTTAGTACTAATATTCGTGATATTGCATAACTCGGAATCTAAAAATTCAGGGCTCATTCCGCAAGCCTACTAATGATAATTCTTATGTTCATTTTTATTCCGACAAGCATCCCTCAATAAAACTTCTGTTTTCTCTTCTATGTTTCTCAGAGCATTGAGAGTTGTTGGTTGGTTGTGTGTATTCGATCGATCGGATGTACACAATGTAACTTACTTTATATTGGTATAGGTCAAACGGGAAAAACTTTAGATATCAGGGTAAAACAGCATAAATATGCGTGCAGAATAGCAAATAACTCTAATGCATTGTTTAACCATATGTACAGATGTAAGCATAGTATTAAGTGGGAGAGTTGTAAAGCGCTCGTTAAAAACAGAGATATAATTGAAAGGAATATTCTAGAATGTGCATTTATCCATTTTAAAATAATTTCAATAACAGTGCGGGAATGTATAAAATTGACAATATCTTGTTAAAATGTCTTTTGCCTTTCATCAGTGGTTGTTAATCTTGTTCCTCTCTCTTCGCTTTTTGTTTTAATGTACAATTATTGTACATAGGCACATATTTTGGTCATCTTGCCTTTTTCCTTCATTCCTTGACAAGGAATGAAGGTACTGTTGAATACGAGAAAGGACTTGGAATAATTTTATCTTTTCTCTTGTGGGTTTGCATCATTCACTCATTTCATGTATTTAAGTGTGAACTTCATCATTTTATATATATATATATATATATAGTATATATATATATAGAGAGAGAGAGAGAGAGAGAGAGAGAGAGAGAGCGCCTTTACGGGGTTTTAAAGTTTAATAACGTTTTACCCATTTAATAAAAAAGTAAACGACATTATAAGGCTTCACTTTGAAGCTTTTAATCTATATCTAGATTATCCGTTGGGGGCGCTGGTATAGTCTAGGCTAGGCCAGACTATACAACAAAATGGCGACAGTTGGACAAAAATGAAATTGTGCTCTGTTGTCAAACGAATTTAAATCGTTTACACAAAAGATGGAAGTTCAAAGCCCATTACAATGAAAATTTCAATTAGAATCTGGGGTAAATAATGTAGAGAGAGGTTCGGTTTATCATCATTCACCGACCAACAATCGGTGAAGAAATTGTAGAAACTGTTCGAGATAAATTTCAAAGAATTCCAAGAAAATCGCTTATCTCCGCTATGAAGATGTACAGGGTGTTCTCAATGTCTTGTCATCCCAGGAAAATACTAACTGATTTTAATTTTTCTTTCAGACCCATTTCAAATTGAACAACGCATACTGCCTAGTACCTGGGTCTATAAGTGATCAAGTAATGGCAAAACCACTGAAAATATTCGTGCAGACTTCTAGGGCCGATTGGATCGTGCAGCTCCTTTTTGGAGGTTTTTCACTGGTTTTGCTATTACGTGGTCGTTCATGGGCCAAGGTACTAGCCAGTACGCGTTGTTCAATCGTATAGTTGTTGCTATCACACATTTCAAATGGGTCTGAAAGAAAAACGAAAATCAATTAGTATTTTACTAAGGTGACAAGACATTGTGGACACCCTGTACACTTCAGTATGAACGGTAAGTAAAATTTTGAAGGCGAAGTTACGTAAGCATTGCTTATAAAATTCGAACTGTCCAGAACTTAATGGAAGAGGATTATGTCGCTAGACCACACTTCTGCGAACAATTTCTACTAACGGAAATTAAGAAAAAAATCCAAACGTTTTGTAGTCGTTAACATTTTTTGATAAAGTGACATTTCATTTCACTGCGGCAAAGTTAACGCTACATTTGTCACATTTGGGGAAGTGAAGGAGATGAGCTCTAGAAACATCAAAGGGACTCCAAGGCCACTCACTGTATGGTGCACCTTACGAAAGTCGTGGGTCATTGGTTCTTTTTCTTTTGAGGTGGGGGAACACCATAAATGGAGACCGCTGCCATGCAAAGCTATATACAGAATTTCTCCCTTGGGTCACTGTTAAATAAATAATTTTCCAACAATACGGAACTCTATGACACTATTTTTTAATGTTAGAGAATTTTTGTAACCAAATTTTCCCACGAAAATGGATTAGGAGAAAAGGAAAACATTCGTAGGAACCACGTCCCCTCGACCTAAGCCATTTAGACTTCTTTTCGTGGGTCATGTAAACCGGACTATTTACGCCACAAAACCCCTCACTCGACAATTTGCAGAAATGAAGACGCGAACCTTTAAATCCAGGGTTGGCAAAAACCCAGCAAAAAACCAGTTGGGTTTTTGCTGTGTTTTGGGGTTTTTGCCAACCCTGTTTAAATCACACATCACAAATCAAAAAGTTTATATCAATCCTTACAAAATAGGATCAAACGTTGTATCTTTCAAGATGGAGAATCTGTTTAAGTGTAAAGGATACAAAAAAATGTTAACGGAGAAGCTTCCAAATGTCGTTTATATACTATTTTATTCTACCTCGAATTGGAAAAAGTTGCTAAATTTTAAAACTGGTCAACTTTATAAGAGTCACATAAATCCACATCAACTTGAAGAATTTCCTCAAAGTAAAAGTTGAATAAAGAAAAAAATTATATATTTATAGAACTACAGTTTAAATCCAAAGAAACAAATAGCTTAGTACACGGATACGTATGGATTGAACTATACAGGGTAACCCAAAATAAAGTAGCCCAATTATTTCTTTTTAATACAACTCAACGGGGCTACTTTATCTTGAGCGACCCTGTATAAACGACTGTATTTTAACAATACACAAAACTAAAGAGAGCTTTCGATGTGATTAGCTCTGGTTATTTTTATCGACGTAACAGATATAAAATATTAATAAAAAACTATACGCAGTACGTAACCGTTTTAATAGAGACATTTAAAATCATTGGACTAATGCGGACATTCCGTGCGGTCACTCAACTCGATATTGGACATAATCCAATGGGATATTGATGACTATTTTATCGCCGAAAGAGTAGAAGTCGTGTCATTACGACCTTACGTTTAGTCACGCAAAGAAACTACTCAAATTGATGTGCTTCCCTAATTCTTTTTTTCAATTTCGTGGCCGAAAAAAAGGCGGTGCGGAACGTGACCTGACCTCATTTTTTTTTTTAGTTCGATTTGACCATGCAGACAGATTTCACTTTCACTTTTAATGTTCAAAAGACAGTACAAAGAGAATAGAAGTTGTTGTTTTTTGTTTTATTTTAGTAAATGACGCAGAATTTTAAGTTCTTAGGAACTGCCAAATGTAGGACAATGAGAGTTACTTTCGTGATAAAAATTACTTTATACACAATTCAAATACGTAAAGTCATGACTTTAGAGACATTAATTCAGACTGATTATTGAAATAATAACTGAATAATACGAATTAATAATACTGATTTGTAGGAATTTAAATGAGGTACATATTTTTAATTTAACAAGAAAGCCATAATTTACACCTGAATTTTTTTTTTTTAAGTTTTAGTATAAAAGGAAAAAAATAGAGAATATTGGGAAAATGATAAAGGAGGAGAGAAGCTAATATCCACCGAAGATTTTTCTTTTTAATTTGGTATAAATATCTCTGTGGGAAGCTTTTAAATCTTTCAAAATGATTCCAAATATCAATTCTTTCGTATGAGAGGGGCTTCCTCGATGTTTCGAATGCAAAATTAGGGTTTTTGGAAGTAAAAGTTATCGTGTCTTAGGTTCACTGAATGGTTTACTTGGTCGTTTGATATAATTTCCATAATTAACGCGGGAGCTTCTTTTATTAATATATTTTCTGAATATACGTGAGCAGATATTCAGGTTGTGAAGTAATTATATAATAAGCTCAAGAGGTTTTAGGAATGTGAACATACAGGGCTTGGGTGTTCTCGGTTCATTTTTGGCACCTGATATAAATCTGAATTTTTTATGCAATACATTTAATGGATAAGTCATATAATGGTTTGTATTTCCTTAATCTGTCGTGCTCTGTAGGATATGAGGGCATACTTGCCAACATTTTGAAAAAGCGGTACGATTTGTAATCAAAGCCAGGGGATCCGGGAGCACGCCCCCCCCCCCCGGAAATTTTTTAAATTCTAGCCTTTAAGGCTCCATCATTTAATGATGCACTCTAGTGCATTCTGAGCATAAAAGGTTTGATATTATTTGCGTGTTGTTCGATAGAAAAGTCTTCAGATCGGTAGGGTTCGCGAGTATGTGAGAGTATGCAAGGGAGAAATAAGGACTGAGCAGTAAATATTTTGGAATGTGGTGTTTTAATTTACACAAGATACGAGTGAAGTTTGACAGTTTAATTATTTCGGCTGTAAGCACATACGATAATACTACGAAAAGGGAATATAGTGTATATATGATGGTGAGGACCGTTTTCTTTGGCGTGATCTTTTATTCAGTCGGAAATACGTGGTCCGTTCACTCCTTCTGGTTATATCTTATGCCACTCAGTAAAGAATTATTTCAAAGTAGTAAGTATAGATTTCTTCATAATTATTTTTCTTTGGAAGTTGCGAGTAATCTTGAATAATTCTAAGAAATTTGAATAAGTCTTCAACAATGGAGTAAGCTGGTGAAGGAGAGAGTAGTTCTATTTTTTTTAAGTTACGCGAGTGATCCCTCAGCCAAAATCCCTATATAAAGGATATTCTATTATTATAAACAATCCTTTTCAAAAACCAATATTATTAATAATTTTACTTTATTTATATATATATATATATATATATATATATATACTGCAAATCCACAAGGAAAAAGAAAAACGATTCCAAGGCCTTTCGTGTATTCAGAGCTACACCTCGTCAGGGAATGAAGAGAGAAGGCAAGAGCCCATAAATATATACAACGTAGCGGAAACCAAAACAATTAGCACATACCTAACAAGAGTTAATGAGAGGCAAAATGAATTTTAACAAGATATTGTCAATTTTATACATTCCCGCACTGTTATTGAAATTGTTAGAATGGGCTTTCGCAGCAGTTTCTTAGTATCAATCCGTCACTACCATATCTGTACGGCTTAGTAAAAACACACAAAGTTAATAATCCCATGAGGCCTATTGTTAGCTCAGTAGGCTCCGTAACCTATAAGCTATCTAAATGGTTAGTTAGTTTATTAACGCCGTTAGTTGGCTCTATTTCTAAGTCACATATTGTAAATAGCATGGATCTTATTGACAAACTGAAGTTTCCTAATGACCCTAATTTCAAATTGGTAAGCTTTGATGTATGCTCGTTATTCAGTATTCACAGAAGTCCCTGTTGATGACCCACTTGATTTTTTAAAAGATAAGATCTCTGAATATTCTTTCCCTGTTCAACACAACAAGCTTATTGAGTTAATTAATTAAGCTTTGTGTCAAAGATTGTAAATTTCAGTTTGAAAATAAGTTTTATGCTATGTCGTTTGGATTGGCGATGGGAAATCGCCTTTCACCTGGACTAACTAATTTAAAATGATATATGGAATTTTTTGAAAGTAGAATTTTGCCTACGATTGTTAATTTTAACCTGGTTTGGTACAGGTATACCGTATATAGATGATATTTTATGGCTTTGGCCTAATAATTTGGATATTGACTTATTTTTCGGTAGGCTCAACAATTTAGTCCCATCTATTAAGTTCACAGTTGAAAAAGAAAATGATGGAAGCCTATCTTTTCTGGATCTAAAAATTTGGAGATGCCCTAATCAGTGCAAATTTGAAGTCTATCGCAAGCTTACTAATAATAACTCTTATGTGCATTTTTATTCTGACCATCATCCCTCGATTAAATCCTCTATTTTCTCTGATATGTTTCTTAGAGTACTGAGAGTTGTCAGTCCTGAATTTTTAGATTCCGAGTTATGCAATATCATGAATATTGGTACTAAATTATGTTATCCTATTTCATTTTTAGATAACTGTCTTAGGAAAGCCAAGAATAGGTATTATTATAATGTAATTGTAAAAGAATTTGAGTGTAAAAATATCCTTAGCCTACCTTATCATGTTAATTTTCAATATCTTCCGACTTTACTTAAAGCAATTGGTATCAATGTAGTCTTTAAGTATAATAATACTGTTAAATCACGCCTAATAAAGAATAGCCAGGATAATGTTGTTGGTTTGAACTTGGTTGTGTGTATTCGATCGGATGTACACAATGTAACTCAGTAATATAGGCCAAACGGGTAAAACGTTAGATATTAGGGTAAAACAGCATAAATATGCGTGTAGAACAGCTAATAATTCCAATGCTTTGTTTAACCATATGTATAGATGTAATCATAGCATCAAGTGGGATAGTTCTAAAGCGCTTGTTGAAAACAGAGATATAACAGAAAGACATATTCTGGAATGTGCATTTATCCATTTTAAAAACAATTTCAATAACAGTGCGGGAATGTATAAAATTGACAATATCTTGTTAAAATTCTTTTGCCTCTCATTAACTCTTGTTAAGTATGTGCTAATTTTGGTTTCCGCTACGTTGTATATATTTATGGGCATCTTGCCTTCTCTCTTCATTCCCTGACGAGGTGTAGCTCTGAATACACGAAAGGCCTTGGAATCGTTTTTCCTTTTCCTTGTGAGTTTGCAGCATTCATTCATTTCACGTGTTTAATTGTGAAATTCATCCCATATACAGGGCGTCCCAAAAAAATGTATACACACTTTAACAGCTGATAGCTCAATTGATGTTTCTTTCTTTCCAAGTTAAACCCATTAGAATTAATAATGGCAGTCAGACTAAGCTTTGAACAAAGGAAATTCATTCTAAAATGCTACTGGAAGTGTGAAAACGCAGTTGAAGTGCAAAGACAGTTTAGGAGGGAGTTTCAAACAGATCCACCAACGCGACTTACCATCACTCGAATTAGAGATAAGTTTGAAGCCGATGGAACTGTTCAGAATGTCCACAAGAAGCGTTCCGGAAGACCACGGACATCGACAAGCCCCACAAAGCAAGAAAGAGTACTGGAAACGTATCACCAAAGTCCAAGAAAATCTGTGCGGCAAGCGAGTCGTGAGGTAGGAATTTCAGAATCGTCTGTCCAACGCATTTTGAAGCGCTGTCAATGGAAAAGTTACATTCCAAGATTAGTCCATGCTATTAATGAAGATGATCCGGACCGAAGAGTGGAGTATTGCGAGTGGTACTTGGCACGATGTGGATGTGGATTGGACGAAGGGGTTTCGTAGAATACCCTCCGCGTTCACCAGACCTCACACCACTAGACTTTTTTTTATGGGGATACTTAAAAGACAAAGTCTACGCAATAAAACCTGCAACAGTCGCTGAATTGAGAGCAGCCATTGAACGAGAATGCACACAAATACCAAACGAAATGTTTCGTGATGTTTGCGATTCCATTGCTTCGCGTTATCAGCAGTGCCTGGACCAGACGGACGTCAGTTTGAAAAGGCGTTGACAAAACAATTAAATAATGTCTGTAGATTCTATTACATTTTGAAGATGAAATGTATTTTAATAAACACTGCCTTTATAAGTATTTAAAGTGTGTATACATTTTTTTGGGACGCCCTGTATATATATATATATATACGCAATCAATATCTTAGAGCTTTTACATGTCTTCATAAAAGAACATTTGTGACATTGATGAGATTTTGGACGACACTGTGGTCGAAATTTTGCTGAAATTTACTCAATATTTCCTTTAGATGTGATACAGATATAATGTTCTCATACGTTGGCAGTGGCGGTTCCTCATATGGGCAATATGGGCAGCCGCACAGGGCGGCATTTGTGGAGGGGCGGCATGAGCGCCTGCAAAAAAAATAAAAATAAAAATAAGAATAAATAAATAAAGAAATAAATAAAAATAAAAAATAAAATAAAATAAATAATAAAAGATCAATAAATATATTTTTATTAATAAAAAACCATCTATTGCATTTTCCATAAACCTTCCCATAAAAGACCTAAACAATGCAAAATGCTTCCAGATTAATATTATTGGGAATAAAGGCCCATACTTTAACATATGTAATGTTATTTTTCTGGGTTTGGTTAAATAGTGAAATGTATATTATTTATTACAGAACGAATCTTCACACTAAGCCACTAAGGTCTGTCAAATAACCGCAAATGGATAAGAAGAGGTCAAAGCTATCAGGTGCTCAGTTTAGAAAAAAGAGGAAAGAAGAAGAGGAGAAACGAGCAAAAGATAAAGGTATAGAGCTATGTCATCTACTCTTCACTGCTATATTGCACTGCTATTTTGTGATATAGCTTTCTGAGTCATTTGAAGTGTACTATTATGTATATAATTAGCCATTAACCAAGGAGGTTGTATTATTCATTTGTTTCCTATTCTAAAAGTTTAATAAATTGTGCTTAATAACATGTTAAATTAATTGTACTAGCCTATTCATGCATTGGTCTGTTATGTTCTATTTTACTATTTGCAGGGGCACTTTTGAAATATTTTGGAACACCCTCTGCCACTAGCCAGGATGAGAAGCCGTCTACTTCTGCCATTATTGAGGCTGAGGAGCCATCTACCTCCTCAGCCTCACATATGTCTCCACAAATGCAGTCTGATCCTGAGGATGAAGACCCATTTGCTTCTACTTCTCCCCGGCAGGACTCTTCAGGTGAGTTTGTGTGCACATATGTCTGTGAGTGTGTGCGTGTGTGTGTATGTGTGTGCATCCCTGCAAAGCATTTTGCAAACAGTTATAAATTATAATGTTATTATCACTGGGTCTGGGTTACTGGGTATGTGTGGTGTTTCACCACCATAATTCCATAACACCACCACCATAACAAAGTGCTGTGAATAATGTGTTATCTAACTTAGGTGTGATACTAATGAGTAATGCTCTTGTTCTTTCTATTAGAAAGGCCTGGAGCAGAATCGCCTCCTGAGGATGAGTCTCTGTCCACCGACCCTGCTAACTGGCCTTCAGTTCTGACTGAGAGAATTCGGACACAACTGGTTTCCAGGGGACCAAGTCAAGTACCATCTGACTTTGTATTCCCTAGAAACGATAGTGACGGAAGAAGTTTCCACCATCAATACTTCAGGAAGTCATTGGTTAGTGGGGAAAATATAACCAGAAGTTGGTTGGTCTATTCCTTAAAAAACAACAGCCTTTTCTGTTTCTTTTGTACATTATTTTCCAAGAGGAAAATAAATTTAACAAGTTTGGGACTCTCGGACTGGAAGCATGCAAGCTCATTGCTCACATCACATGACAACAGTTCAGAACACCTAAATTCTATGAAAATCTGGAAAGAACTGGCAGTGAGGATGAGAAAGGGGGAGACCATTGACAAGCAGGAGATGGCACTTCTGGAGGCTGAGAAGTTGAGATGGAGAGCGGTGCTGACACGTCTCACTGCTATTGTGCATTCTCTGGCAGTTAGGAATTTGGCACTAAGGGGACATACAGAAAAATTGTTCTCACCATCAAATGGCAATTTTCTGAAAGAAGTTGAACTGATGGCACAATTTGATCCTATAATGCAAGAGCACATTAACCGTGTCCAAAAAGGGACCTCCAGTCACACCAGCTACCTCGGCCACCACATACAAAACGAACTCATTGATTTGTCGAGCAGCAAGACCATTTCAGCAATGGTGAGCGACATCAAACAATCAAAGTTTTTTTCAATAATTCTAGATTGCACTCCAGATATCAGCCACACTGAACAGTTGTCAGTTGTGATTCGGGTTGTGTCACTGGAGGGGAAGCCCCATATAAAGGAACATTTCATGGGGTTTTTGGAGGCAGAGGAGTCCACTGGTCAACATTTGGCATCTCTGATTCTGAAGAGACTGGAGGAGCTAAAAGTTCCTTTCATGGACTGTAGAGGACAATCATACGACAACGGGGCCAACATGAGGGGAAAAAACAAGGGTGTTCAATCCAGGCTCCTAGAAATTAATCCCAGAGCTCTGTTTGTTCCATGTGGGGCTCATTCTCTGAATTTGCTTGTGGCCGATGCTGCTAAGGGATCTATTGATGCCACAAGTTACTTTGGCATCTTGCAGAAGCTTTACAACTTGTTTTCAGCCTCCACACAACGATGGGCCATTTTGAAAAAACATGTGAACATCACATTGAAGATGTGGTCTGATACAAGGTGGGAAAGCAAGATCAAGAGTGTGGAGCTCCTGAGATATCAGGCAGCTGCAGTGAGAGATGCACTGATCGAGGTGAGGGACCACACCAAAGACTCTGTAATAAAGGTCGAGGCTCAATCTCTGTCAGAGGAGGTTGGGTCATACCGCTTCGCCATTTGTTCAGTGTGTGGCATGACCTGTTGTGCCAAATTCAGCATGTGAGCAAGCAGATGCAGTCTCCTAGCATGCACGTTGATGTTGCAGTAAATCTCCTAAAAAAAACAGAGAGAGGTCTCCGCAATTACAGGGCAACAGGTTTTGTGGCTGCACAAATGGCAGCCACAGATATCTGTGAACAAATGAATGTGGAGGCTGTGTTAAAACAAAAACGGCTGAGGTCCACAAAGCGGCACTTCTCCTATGAAGCATCTGATGAGCCCTTGATTGATGCTTTGAAGAAGCTGGAGGTGACATTTTTCAATGCAGTGGTTGATGCTGCAACATCAGCCATTCAGGAAAGATTTTCCACGTTGGAAATTGTGGGAGAGAAGTTTGGAGTGCTGACACATTTCCAAAATCTCACATTTGAGGAGCTGACAGAACAATGTGTGAACCTTAGTACTACACTACACTTTAAGGGACAATCTGACTTGGATGGCAGAGAGCTTGCACAGGAGCTGAAGAACTTGCCTGACTTGCCATCAAAGACCATATCCTTGCTTGAACTGCTGACATTTATCCATGAAAGGGAGCTCTCTGAAATATATCCAAATTTGTGGACTGCTCTCAGAATTGGTCTTACTCTTCCAGTCACTGTTGCTGAAGCAGAGAGGAGCTTTTCAAAGCTGAAGCTCATCAAATCCTACCTGAGGTCAACTATGTCACAGGAACGCCTTACCGGTCTGGCCATCATCAGTATAAATCATACAATTGCTGAGCAGATTTCATATGATGATTTAATTCATGACTTTGCATCAAGGAAGGTAAGAAGAGTCAGGCTTTAGATGGCAGTTGTGCTGTGGTGCAATTTATTTTGTTTCTTGTTCAAAGTGTAGCATAATAATTACCCTCTCTTAAGTGTCTTATTCTATTTATGTGATAGAGCATTTGTACAATTTAGAAATTTGATTCTCTAGTTTATTTATGGCAGTTGTGCAATTTAATTTGTATTTTTCCTGTTCATAGTATCATAATTACATTCTCTTAAGTGAGTTATTCTATTTACGTGATGAAGGATTTGCAAAATTCAGAAATTTGAGTCTTTGTTTTGGTTCTGAAGTTCCAACAATTAGTCCAATAAAAAGTTATTTTGTGAAAGAGTTATGTCTGTCCTTTATTTTGGGGGGATTCGAATGTGTGTGTGTTGGCGAACAGGGGGGGGGGGGCGCTGAAGGTGAGGTTCGCCCAGGGCGTCATGTAAGCTAGGACCGCCACTGTACGTTGGCAACAGTATTCATATCCAAACTTCACGGAGCCCAAGGAAGAACTTCTAACTCTTTTTTTGACTTTTCCACTCGCGAGGTTTGACAGGTTGCAACAGTCTTCTTGCCACGCACGCGCGTTAAAGTGGCGTACTTCTTGAAACAATGGAATAAGATAGTTCTCAGAGCTGGATGCATATTTCCTGGAATTCAGCCGTCCTTCGACTAGTACCACGCGGGTGACACCATAACAATAAAGCCTCCATGTATCTGACGTATATTAATGAAAGGAACACTTAAAAAAAAAAAAAAAAGTTGAGGAAGTTTATGGACTATATTTCGTTTGCTCATTGGAACTTGGGTTTTGCATTTACTTTTGTAAATAAGAGTGAGTGAATGAATAATTTTACAATTTTTCAATTTTTGTTAAAATAATTTTAACAAAATAAATAATTGTGAAAATGGACTATTTATTTTATTTAATTTGGCCCTTAAGCTTTACGCTTTAGACCAGTGATTCCCAACCTTTGTTAGGCCAATCTCCCCTTATGTCCATCAATATTTGCTGGTGACCCTCATAGAGATAATAATATAACAGGATAAGTGATTTATTAATAGAAGGTAATAATTTTAGTTTCCTAGCGCTCCCTAAGATCCTCAAACGCCCACTGAGGGGCGGTGGCGCCCATGTTGGGAACCACTGTTTTAGACGATCGACGCGTTCATACGTGCAAATTTATTGAGATAATTTTGAGCTGTCCGTGGTGACAAACTTATAGAATTCACCATGTCGGTAAACCTTGCGAGTGGATTAGACCTAACCGACGAACGAGGTCGCTTTTGGTTCGTTTGGTAACAGCTGATGATCTTCCCGGACGTCGAGAAACTCGTTTGCTGCTTGCATCGTAAAAACCTGCAATTATATTATGAACCGCACCTTGTGAAAATTCGAAACTTTGAGCAATTTGTCTCTCACTACGACCATTGGTCTGAGTGTCCACTCAGTCGACCGTCAGTAAAAGGTGATACGTCGCCAGCACCAACAGTACGAGGCATCCTTTCATCTATCAATATGTAAACTTCATGTCGTCTCTCTCTCTCTCTCTCTCTCTCTCTAGATATATATATATATATATATATATATATATATATATATACACACACACACACACCTTTGGTTAGCTTGCCCGAATTGTTCAATCTGACGAAGGTCAAGCTTTTCACTCCACCTTAGACCTACAGTTTAACGTGGAATCCGAACCACGCCTCACCAGCAGCCCAGCGTCTTAACCACTAGGCCACCCAGGGTACCCATTTATCTACCAACACTTTCTTTATTGTGTGGAAGGATGAACAGCTGGGTTTTGCTGCGCGCTGGTTGCCGTCACTGGGTCTCGAACCCGGGGCCGATGGATTCGTAGTCAGCGACACTAACCACACACAACCGAGGCGCGATATATATATATATATATATATATATATATATATATATATATATATATATATATATATATATAGTCCCTTAACTCTCAACCAATTAACATAATCAATAAAAAAATGGTCGTCTCACAGTATTGGACGTCCGAGAATAGAATTTAAAGCCATACTAATGAAATAATTTCAAATTTGGAAAAGATCAATTTACCAATTACAAAGTGAGGAACACCTTTAATCAATTCGGAGTTCATCTCAATATGTATTTTAATTAATTAATTAAACAGTAATTAAAGAATCGCAGTAGATCTCTCTCTCTCTCTCTCTCTCTCTCTCTCTCTCTCTCTCTCTCTCTCTCTCTCTCTCTCTCTCTCTCTCTCTCTCTCAGCATCGGAATACCAGGATATCGTTGCTATCACCGAGTCCTGGATTCATACTGATTGTAGGGACTACGTTGGGGAGTTCGAAATTCCCGGGTATAGAATATTTCGCAAAGACCGCACCCGTGGGGAGGGGGGTGGGGTACTAATATACGTCAGCGACACGTTGAGTCCGGTTGACTGCCAGTTCCGGTCGGAACGGGAGCTGCTTGGCGTCGATCTGAATGTGGGAGGGACGAGCTATAGGTTAATCTTGGTGTACGGACCTCCGCATCTCCTCCTCGAGGAGGATACAGCCCTGTACACCGAACTCAGTAGCCTGCTAGGGGATAGGGTGTGTGTAGTTTTAGGAGACTTCAACTGTCGCGGCATAAAGTGGGAAGACAGGACTGCTGATGCTGAAGTGAGGAGGCTAGTTGACTTTGCTGATGAGAACTTCCTCACTCAGTGGGTCAATGAGCCTACACGAGGCGAAAGCGTTCTAGACTTAGTATTCACGACCGAAGACAACCTCGTCAATGGCCTCACCGTTGACGAATCGTTGGGCGGGAGTGATCACAGTCTGATTAGGTTCCGTGTGTGCGTCCCTCGGGTGAAGCGTAGTAACTCGAGAGGCAGTAAGCTCGATCTCCGGCGGGCGGACTTTGTTAGCCTCAGGGATAGCGTAGGTGAGATGGGGTTAGAGGTCGGCGGCGATGTTGAGGGAGTGTGGAGTGCATTCCGGGACGAGTTTATGGTGCTGCAGTCTGCTGCCATACCCTCAAAACGGTCACCCCTGCTTCAACGAAGCCTAAGTGGTTCAATCGTGACATCGCTTCGGCTATCCGAAATAGGAAAGTAGCGTATAGGAGGGCGAAGGCCAATCGTTCCCATGAGAACACTGAAGCGTATGTCCGCCTGTGTAGGGAAGTGAAGGCGAAGGTTAGACTAGTGAAACGTAACGAAGAACTACGGGTGGCAAGCCTCTGCAAGGGGAACCCTAAGGAGTTCTTCAGTTATGTTAATAGTAGAAAGCCCATTAGAAGCGGCGTTCTGCGGACGACCTCCGACGCGGACATCGCCAATGTGCTTAATGAGTACTTTGCGGGAGTGTTCACCAGGGAGGACACCCGCATCATCCCCGAGCCAGGCGTCAGGCACGAAGGTGCTGGCCTGGATAGTGTTCGATGTACCGCGACAGTCGTTGCCGATAGAATAGACAAACTGAGCGCGTTTAAGGCTCCTGGGCCAGACCAGTTTCTCCCCAGAGTGTTGCGGGAGGTGCGCGACCAGGTGGCTCCTCACCTGGCTACAGTCTTCAACAAATCGTTGGAGACGGGCCAGGTGCCTGGTGACTGGAGGGAAGCCAACGTGACCCCTATCTTTAAGAAAGGGGATCGTGAAAGTCCAGGGAACTATCGTCCCATTAGTCTCACTTCAGTTGTAGGTAAATTATTAGAGGGGATAATAGCGGATAGGATCGTTGACCATTTGGATTCCTACAAGCTGCTTGGGGACTCCCAACATGGGTTTAGACGGCATAGGTCGTGTCTCACCAACTTGCTCGAGTTTTTCCACGTAATGTTGAGTGAGTATGATAAGAGTAGGGCGATTGATATACTTTATCTTGACTTTCAGAAAGCCTTTGATAAGGTACCTCACCGCCGGCTAATGGCGAAAGTGCGCGCGCTGGGTATCGGTGGGGAAATAGGTAGGTGGATTGAAAATTGGCTGAAGAATAGGCAGCAGAGAGTTGTAATTAAAGGGGTTAGTTCGGGTTGGGCCTCGGTCACTAGTGGGGTTCCTCAGGGTTCCGTTTTGGGGCCACTGTTGTTTATCATTTACATAAATGATATCGACGGTGGCATCGTCAGTCGGATCGCCAAATTCGATGATGACACCAAGCTTGGGGCCAATGTTGGGACGCCGAAGCGATCGAGGAACTGCGTGCGGACCTAGGTAGGATAGGAGAGTGGTCCGAAAAATGGCAAATGCCGTTTAACTTGGGTAAATGCAAAGTGATGCACATTGGCTACGCCAATCCGAAGTCGGACTACTCGATGTTGGGGAACAATATCGAGGCGACTGATTTGGAAAAGGACTTGGGTGTGCTAATCAGCAGCGACCTTAAGTTTACCAAACAGTGCGTAGAGGTGGAAAAGAAAGCCCAGAAGCTGTTGGGTTATATCAGAAGACAATTTCAGTTTCGGAACAAGGAGATTGTGCTCTCTCTGTACAATTCCCTGGTTCGGCCGCACCTGGTGTATGCAGTGCAGTTCTGGTCGCCCACCCTCAGGAAAGATATTGAGAGGCTGGAGCGAGTGCAGGCGAGGGCCACAAAATTAATCGCTTCCGTTAGGCATATGGGCTACAATCGACGGTTACGCGCCCTGAACTTATTTTCGCTGGAAACTCGGAGGCTGCGCGGTCAACTCATCGAGGTTTTCAAGCTCTTACGCGGGTTCAACGATGTCGATTTTAGAAGCATGTTTAGTTTAAATGATAACCCAACTCGCAACAATGGTTGGAAGTTGGATTTGAAACGGTTTAGGACTAGTGTGTGTGGGAATTACTTTACGTATAAGATCTGTGACACGTGGAACAGTTTACCTTCAGAAGTTGTAAGCAGTTCCTCTGTGGATCATTTCAAGCAAAGGTTAGACCAAATCTTGCACACTATTTGAGTGTGTAGAAAATTTTCCCTGGCACCCGTTGCCATTGGTACCTCCTCGGTATGGGCCGCAAGGCCTTTTGAGGTACTTCTTTTCCTTGCAACTCCTTGTAACTCTCTCTCACGTGCGCATCTCCGCATAAGCTGGGTGCCGACCTTTTTAAATCCATATATCTAACTTTAGTGCCATCGAACAGAGAATGGTGTGATGTGTTTTAGGCGCAATTGAAGGCTCGAAAGGTGGTTTCTGTTAAAATATTAAATAGTGAGGTACTCGCTAAGCTAATCCAATCTAACCTAACCTAATCAGGACCAACATACTATCTTTTTTCCGACAATAAAAATGTTTCTAAAATTTTTATGCAAATTTCTCAATGTTACGAGGTACCAAAAGTGTTACCTGATAAAAAAATTAAAAAATTACCCCACTTCACCTGTGAATTATCACACACTCGACCCCACTTATGTCCAGTTGCCTTCACACACACACACACACACACGCGAAGCCAAATTTTGTTAAAAGTGAACTAAAAAAGTGATGTAATTTGAAAATAAATCTGGTTTACATTAAACACGTGTAACATTATATGAGGCCCTCCAAGGAAGAAGTGGCTAAGCGACAAAAGTGAAAACCCCCAGAAAACTTAAACATTGTAACAATTTGAAAGTGCCATAAATATTGAACTTTTGAAGATATTCGACATAAATACTATATATATATATAATATATATATATATATATATATATATATATGTGTGTGTGTGTGTGTGTGTGTGTGTGTCTGTGTGTGTGTGTACATATATACTTGTTCCAATATTTTGTTTACGTTCTGAATCGAGGTCAAACTTGACCCTCGTATGAAAGTTTCTTAAGTTGCTTGACTTCAGAAACGAATCTCACTTCGTTTTGGAGCCGCGAATCCTGACAAACAGAATACGTTTGTTCGATTCAGCTCGAGCCAGCTCAGCTTGCTTGGCCAAACAGAGCACGTCCTTAATCTGTACTGGAGGGAATTCGAGAAGAAAGGCTAAACTTTGCAAACTTCTTATACATATTTTCCTATTAAATGTTACTGCAATGGGTTTAAATTTGTCACACACACACACACACACACACACACACACACACGCGCGCGCGCGCGCGCGCATCTCCGCATGAGCGTGGTACCGACTTTTTAAATTCATATATCTAAAAAATTTAACCAAACCTAATTGAACCTAACCTAACCTCCGTGCAATCGAATCGAGAAGGCCGTGATAAGTGTTTCGGGCGTAACTGTGGGCTGGAAGGTTTTTTTTTGTAAAGTCATTAAACAGTGAGGTACTCGCTAACCTAACCTAATCAAACCTTAACTAACCTCATCAGAACCAACATATCTTTTTTCCGACAATAAATTTTTTTCTGGATCTTTTATACAACTCTTTTAATGTTTCGAGGTACCCAAGGTGTTACCTAACAAAAAAAAATCACCCCACAACATCTATGAATTATCACACACTCGACCTCCTTTACGCCCTATTGCCTATACACACACACACACACACTTTCTCTCTGGAAGCAGAGTTTGACCATGACCAAAAAATGGTCAACGCTGAAAACTAAGAACAATTTTTTATTTTGAAACTGAGAATTTTTATTGTCTTATTTTAAACTTTTTTTGTAAAATTTCTTAAACTTGAAAAACGTTTGGAATAAAGTAAAAGAAGGTCAAACTCAAAAAGACTTCAGTCGGATGCGAAAATAAAATATAATATTGCTTTTTAAGTATTTTTATAGAACTTTAAGCCTCGTAAATCCTTTAGGGTAGCTTAATGGTGGAGCGCCGGGCTGTTAAAAGTCGTGGGTTCGAATCCCGGCTGTGAATTCAGATTTCAGCGGCGATTACGGTGCTTCTCTGGGCTTTTCTCGATGAGGGGAAAGGGTTCGGATCTCGCGTAAAGACGCGCACGTACCCTCCGTCACACGACCTTTTACCGTTACAAAGGGAAGGTTCAAAAACCCCCCAATCATCATCATTATTATTATTATTATTATTATTATTATTATTATCAAACCTTGGGAAAA
This sequence comes from Bathynomus jamesi, assembly GCA_023014485.1. Classification (NCBI taxonomy): domain Eukaryota; kingdom Metazoa; phylum Arthropoda; class Malacostraca; order Isopoda; family Cirolanidae; genus Bathynomus; species Bathynomus jamesi. The sequence continues at coordinate 275,780 of JAJOZX010005953.1, forward strand.
GTGTTGACAATTTTAATGTCACTAAAAAAGTATTAAAATAACGGATCTTTTCTGTTATAAATAAACTTGATAGAAGCAAAGAAGTTATAATTTTAAATAAATTAGATAATGTAAATAAAATTTATAAAAAAATGTATTTTACTTATACTATCTGATATAATTAAATTAGAAAAAGCAAATGGCCCAATTACGGCCAATTTACTCGGGTTAGGCGACAAATTACCAGCGACTGTCTCTCTTGGGATAACACCATTTCCTTATGAGAAGCGAAGACACTGAGGTCGGGCGGGGGGGGGGGGGGGTTATCCTACTCCAGATGGTGCCGGTTAATAATAATAATGCATGCGGGAGTTAGCGCAATGGGTCACAATTATCTGACCTGAGCGCTGTGCCAGTTTCTGGTCCTCCTGATTAATTATTTATAAGACAAAATGACTAGATTATTTATCGCATAAACCGAAAAATCTTAAAATTATTAAGGTCGAAACCTCTGTACACACTTTTTGCTATCAGATCTAAACCATTCATGCAAGAGTTTCATAAGAGTGCCAAAAATTCATAAACCTAATATTCCCATTCAATCCATTCTCTGTGGCACTCATAACCTATATACTCCTTTGCGAATGAAATAAGGCCCCTTCATAGTGCTGATTCATATTTAATGTGTATCTTTGATATCATTTCCTTGCTCAGCAATATTCCACTGACAAAATCAAAGGATATTATTGAAAAATTGTTCAGTGATCCTAATAATTTCGTTAATGTTATATACAGGGTGGTGCAAAAGTCGCGCACCGTATGAATTTTCAGTGTTGACTATAATATACTGTTGTTTTTCTTTTAGGTAGGGGATGGCTGCGAAATTAACAATAGACGAGAGGGTGAGCTTGGTTTTAATGTATGGAATACCAGGTACTACAAATCGATGAATCGGTACAGAATTTAAATTCTGAACAGATGCATCGATTTGTAGTACCTGGTATTCCATACATTAAAACGAAGCTCACCCTCTCGTCTATTGTTAATTTCGCAGCCATCCCCTACCTAAAAGAAAAATATATACAGTATATACTGTATAATCAACACTGAAAATTCCTATGGTGCAGGACTTTTGCGCCACCCTATATATATATATATATATATATATATATTTTTTTTTTTTTTTCAAACAGATTACATAGTTATTGTAATGAAAACTGCTTTTTATTTAGCTGTGTTTCGCAATCAAGTGAGCGATATGTAGTTTTGACTCTCCTCTGGCACTTACACAATCAAACTTGTTCCTGTCCTATTTTGAACTATGGATGAATGACTGATCCTCTCAATTTAAACCCTGCTACTACAGGAAGTACGTTAATGACACCTTCCCGATGTTCGGGAACAAGAACGATGCTAATGCGGGGTTACCTCGTGGCCAATGTTGTAACACCGTTTCCCATCGATCAGCGAAGTTAACCGACAGTGGCTGTGGGCAGTAGTTGGATGGAAGACCGTCTTTTGCGTTCAGATTATGTAGCAAACCATGGTTCGGATCCCACGTAAAGCTGTAGATCTCCTCCGTCATATGACCTTAGATGTTGCGAAGAAGGTTAAACAACATTACCAACATTAAACCCGCAAGAATCGGAGAACTATAAACTTTTTTTTTTGTTGCTTCAGTAGTCATTCAGTAAAACTACATTCAAAGAGAAGAGAACTACCTAATTAGTCTTTTCAATAACCTTTGGTTTGCTTCGGCCCGAACTGTTTATTCTGACGAAAGTCAAGCTTGTCACCCCACCTTAGACCTACAGTTTAACGTGGAATCTGAACCACGCCCCACCAACAGCACAGCGTCTTAACCACTAGGCTACCCAGGGTACCCATTTATCTACCAACCACTTTATTTGTGTGGAAGGATAAACAGCTGGGTTTTGCTGCGCGCCATCTGCCGTCACCGGGTTTCGATCCCGGGGACGATGGATTCGTAGTCAGACGTTAATCCATTACACCACTGAGGCGCATACAAGTATCAATACAATTCAATTAGACTACTGCAGTGGTTCACAAATCTTACTCCATCCGCTCAAGTTGCCAGTAACACCGTTTCCCTATAAATGAAGTGAAGACACTAAGGTTGGGGAGTGGGAGGAGGGGGGGGTCGACTCCCGATGATGCTAGTAATAATAATACAGGAGTTAGAGTAATGGGGCGCACTAGCTGGCCTGAGCGCCGTGCCATTTTATGGCCCTCATCAGAGATTATTATTTGTTCAAGCTCCTTTTAAAAGTTTTATTTCATCACAAAAACTTACTTCGTAAATAAAAAAATTACAATTAATTTATTTAATAATAATACACGAAGGCCAGAGATTGGCACAGTGCCAACTAATTCGGTCCATTGCTCTGACTCCTGTATTATTATTATTATTATTATTATTATTATTATTATTAGCATCATCAGGAGTCGAATCCCCGACCCCAGTGTCTTCAGTTCGCTTGTAGGGAAACGGTGTTACCCACTGAGCTACGGACGCTGGCAAGTTTATTTAATGATCATGTATACAGTCGATCAAAAATGTCCTGCCTTGAAACTCCATGTTTCTTACAACTAAATATATCGGTAAAAAAGAATGTAGTTTCACGATAGGACTTTTTGAACTGACTCTACGCAAATATAAAGTGAAAAAAAATCTACAACCAAAAAAACAAACGGGAATACAATCCAGAAAGATATTAAATTGCATTATCGTGGATACGTGAAAGTAAGTATTAGAAATAGTCTACAAAAAGACTTAAAACGTAATTATTCATCTCTTACTTTCAAGTAATGATTTACGGATTTTCTCCTTTAGAATCAAGGATACCATTCCTTAAGGACATTTGTTCACGCGTCTTGATGCTTTTTTGCACAACTGCCGAAAGGGTTCATACGCAAATAGCCCAAAATTACGACTGCAGCAGCGCTTTCACTAGCATATTGGCGTATTCACACTGAATTATTAGTAGAATTCGCAATAGGTTAATAGGTTATACACTATAACCACCCTAATAAACTTTGAAATTTTAATCACCTCCATGAACATTAGTGGTCTAATAATACTCGAATTCCTTCACATTATAAAAACCAAATCCACCGTAAGTATGATTCTGGTGTCAAACCAAATTTCTTCTAACGCCATGTACGGTTTTGGAAAAAAGTACACCTAGAAACAATTTCTAAAAAGCATAAAAATTACTAATTGGTAATACTATTAGTAATTTTTTGTACTCTTTAGAAATTGTTTCTAGGCAAAACATTTATCCGAAACTGCGCAACCAACCAATCAAAATCACAACGATAACGTCCTGGATCGTTCCTTAAGATGTTTTCTGTTTTATTGCTATGTCTTGTTTGTTACGTTCGTATACTTGATTTACAATTTCGTAATTTCGAAGCGGTTTAATCAATTTACTTTAGTGCATTTCTTTATTTCAGCTGTCATTTTATTATTAATATTTAAGTGTTCCCTGATGAAAAAAACAAAAAACAATGGTTTTCGAAGCGTTGGAATATATAGGGAGTCCCATAAGTCCTGTCTCATAGGAAAATTTATTTTAAATTAAATTTACAAAAGTAGTACATTAGAATTAAAACGTTCAAATTGATGTCTTGTTTTGAGACCTTTTTTGTCCTCTTTTTTTTTTTTTGAGTTACACTCGTGAAGAAAAGGCCTCCGGAGGCCTTTTCCTCACCAGTGTAACTCGCTTCCATATTAGCCATTGTGTGTTATTCTACCTGCAACAAAAAAAGGTCCCAAAACAAGACATCAATTTGAACATCTGTTTTAGTTCTAATGAGTAAATTTAATTTAAAATAAATTTTCCTACGAGACAGGACTTATGGAACACCCTATATATATATATATATATATATATATATATATATATATATAATATATATAAATATATATATCTAGGAATTTGGAAGGGCATATATATGTAATCTCTTTCTCTTCTCTCTCACTGTGTTGTCGCCCTTCATATGTAGCACGGTAACACATTTTCCTCCCAGCTTACAGTAACTGTAAGCTTAAATCAAAACTTTAATTCGACGATTAAAGTAAAGAAGTACTTACGCGATTGCTTCAATCATGTCGACTCCCATCTCAACGCAGCAGTGGGCATGATCCGGTCTCGGTTCCGGAAGACCACTGACGCAGTAGTAGCAATCCCCAAGAAGTTTGATTCTGAGGCAGTGGTGCTCCGCCGCCAAGCGATCGAACCTATGGTCAAAAGAAATAGTATACCGTTTAGCCAACCAGTTTTATAAAGACTCGTAAGACACTGAATTTTTTTTGCAAATGAATGCAAAATTATACGAGTTCAAATAAAATTAACAGATTCCTTCAGAAATAATAATAATAATAATAATAATAACAACAGTGTTTAGGGGTTATTTAAGCTCCTTTATAACATCTTAGAAGGTTCTATGACTGAGGGGACCTACCACTTTACGTGGGGTTCAAACTACTACTGCTACTACCCACCAACACGGATCCAGATAACTTAAATCGGTGAAATATGAATCCCGAACCGGGTCTCGAACCGGGACTTTAGTAATAACAGCCCGGCGCTTTTAGCACTAGGTTAGCCTGGTTAGTTTTCCGTAGAAAGAGAAAATAAAGCGCGTACCGATGGATCTCAAGCCTTTATCTTCCTTCTGCGTAGCACTTCCTATACTGCCTATAATAATTTCAGTAAAACACAATTCTGAGGATTGAATCTTTGGATCATTTCCAAAGACTCTTTCATCTAATGCGTGCTTATTAGACAATTATTATAAGAGGGACGCACCTTTACAATATATGTATATGATATTTCATAGTTTTCTGCAAAGTTATATACAAAGACAACAAAATATTACAATAACCTAATTTATACTGATTGACAGCGAAGCGAAGCACGGAGGAAAGTTAGCAGACCACAAATTAATAGTAAATGAACCGATGTAAAATAAACAAGAAAACTGTGATTTCAAATTAGACTTTCTCTGATAGACTTTTAAATGAATGCAACTGAAATGAAGGAAAACAGATATACAGGACGAGCTAATGAGAAGTGGGTTCTTTGTTTCTATAGATACTTTGTCGTTGATGAGAAAATCTTCAGTAATGATGAGGTAATGCTTGCTGAAATAGAAAAAGCGAGGTTGCTCATTAACAAATGTTTTTCATTTTATACTTCCAGTTGTTAGCCTAGCTTGTTTTATTGGGGAGGAGGGCGCTGTTTAATCTCCTTCGTAACATATGATATGACAGAAGGTACCTACAGCTTTACGTGAATTCCCAACCACGAGCCGCTGTATCATGGACATAGAGGAAGGTCACCCATCCAACTACTACCCAGACCTAACGTCGCTTAACTTCGCTGATGATGATGATGATGATGAGTCCAGAGCTGGGCACTTGCGGGTTTTTTTGCGGTACTGCGGTACTGCGGTACTACCGTGTTGGTCGGTACCGCGGAAAGTACCGCGGGAAATTTGAATGCGGTAGCGGTACTGCTGTACTTTCAGCGATCCTTTGCGGTACTGCGTTATGCGGTACCGGTTTGGTAGTGCGGTAGTAGTACCGCAGTACCGTAGTACCGCAAAAAAACGCGCAAAAAAACGCAAGTGCCCAGCTCTGCCTGAGCGGCTGATCTATCAGGAAGAAGTGTTAACGATATGGCCAAGATGTAGCTCTTATTACTTTGTTAATTTTATATATATATATATATATTATATATATATATATATATATATATATATATATATATATATATATATATATATATATATATACACTAAAAATAACAAAACTTCAGTAGCTTAAGTTTTAGGTAAAATTGTTATATATTTATTTAATTATCATTTATCATCTTGCAAAACGTTCTATGATTGTCTTCTTTTTGAGGCACTTTCAAGTTTACGACCTTGAATTCCTTCCTAAGGAAAGTATGTACATTTTCGGTATCTTTCGTGACTTTCTTTTTTTTAATCTTCAATTCAGTTTTGCATCGAGTAAGTTCTTCTTTTTATAACCTTACTACAACAGTTGCGTCTTATTGTCATTAATTTGAATTAATACAATTAATTATAGAATACTTTGCCTTGATTGTTACCTCTCCTATTTAGAAGAAAGTCTAAAACTCCAGTAGTTCCGCGTACGCCAGCATAAATATACAATCTATACTGCGGCTGCTGCTTATGTAGTCCAGGCAATCTAGAGCAAAAATAGCTTCAACCTGGGCAAAATTGCTTCAGAAGCTTTCTAAACTGTTTCCAGCTCAGGAACCATTGCAGAATAACATATTCAAAATCCAACAAAATTGGACCCCGGGAAACACCCCCAAAAATGAAATTCAAAATGGCGGACTGGCAGTTTCCTACGAAATACAATAAATTTAATTTCGCTTTGTAGAGAGAGTTATGACGTTTTGTTGATCAGTAAAATGTTTTAAAAACACATTTCGTTTCTAAATTAACCTATATGACACTAAAAAATTGATTAGGCGGCTAGTATTAAACTATAACGTCACGTAATGTAAATAAAATATACTGTATGGAGTGTATGTGAGAATGGACATTGCTACATCTTTATAAACTTATATTATATACAACTCTTTAATTCCCACTACCCACTATCAAATCTGCGTATTTGTGCTTGTCATTTTCTTTAAAAACTGTTATTATGTACTCCTTTTAAATACTGCAACACAGTTTATTAATTTGTGTTTCTGTTTCAGACTGACTCGGTGTGCGTCCGCCTTCAAGAATGCAGACCCCTGAAGAATTGTGCGTGATTTGTAAGGAGAAATTGGACAGCGGACAGGAAGTGGTTCACATCTCGCAAAAAGGAGCAGATGGTATAAATGCATCCAGCCGCAGCCGTGGAAGCGATGTTGTTGCAACAGCTGGAATAAGTGTTCACGTTGTATGTAGGAAAAGGTTACGGATAAAAAGACCATTGAAATAAAGAAGCGACAGACCGCAGCCGAGGCAATACCAAGGAAAAGTGCTCGTTTTCATGAATACGCATTTTCCAGTGCTACTCACTGTTTGTTTTGTGATACCTTTGTGGACTTTTTTTTCCAAACACAAACCAAAATCAGAGCATGTCAAAATAAGAACTACAGAGTTCTCCGAAACCATAAAAAGGTTGCTGTGAAAGCCGCTGCGATGAATGGTCGTTTAATGTAAAAGGCCGTCTGGAGTATTATCTTCGTGATCTTCCTGCTGCAGATTGTATCTACCATCACACCTGCAGCGTAAATTTTCGAAGTGGAAAAAACATTCCTCGCGCATACTCCTCCGACGATCATGATTCGAAGAAAGGGAGACCAACTAATGAAGAGCAACACCAAGCATTCCTTCAGACCTGTGCTTACCTGGAAGAGAATGATGATGAACAACTGTTGATTGGAGACCTAATTTCCAAAATGGAGGAATATCTTCAAGGAAGTCAGAGCTCTGTCTACGAACGCAGGCACATGAAGAGAAAGCTTTTAGAACGTTACGGAGACAAGATCATAATATCAGGTGAAAGTGGGAAGGCAGATGTAGTAACACTACGAGAGACAGCTAATGAAATTCTTATAGATTATCACAAAAAAGTCGAAAGAATGTGATATAGATATAGAGCTACAGAAGATTTACCTAGTAGAAGCTGCTGCAAAAATAATCAGAAGTGATATCAAGTCTGTCGACTCGCCTAGAAAAGATGTGTATCCATCTCCAAATGACATCACTGCAGAAAGTGCTCTTGATTACATTCCCAACAGTCTGAAATTGCTATTATCAAAAGCATTTGCGGGACAGGATGCTTCAAGAAAAATAGGTGCAATTGGGCAGAGCATTATGCAAGCAACCCGTCCTAGAGGATTACTATGTCCACTACAGATCGGTTTGTCGGTTCAGCTACACCACAACTTTAGGTCAAGGTACCTTATTGACGTTCTCCATCAGCTGGGTTACTGTTCGTCGTATGCAGAAGTAACAAGATTCGAAAGAAACGCGGCGCTGGCAAGTGGGTCTGGCTTTTACTGTTGATGAAAACACTGCAGTCCTTCTAGCAGCAGATAACGTCGATCATGATGTCTGCACTTTGGATGGGAAGAATACCTTTCATGGAATGGGTATGATTGCCGCAATAACTCCGAAGATCAAGATCCATCCTTCTATTCACAGGCGTAATGTTGGTGACAATGACATTAAGAAGATTGCAACCGTTGACATTAGGGAATATAGACACGCGAGAAGCATGTTGAGGGACATCTCATTCCGCGAACTTCCAGTACCCACTGCCACCATAAGTCGACTTAGTCTTCTCTGGCAGATATCTTCAGCAGAAAGATCAGGTCCAAGTTGGTCCGGAACAATGCAGGCAATTCACGGTGGATCAAGTGTCTCACATCCAGGTGTGGCGTCGATCACGTTCCTTCC
>JAJOZX010005954.1:0-10000 GCA_023014485.1 Bathynomus jamesi
AACGCTTACACGGAGTCCCAGAAAAAGTACACGACGGTTGTCTGCAGAAAGTGGTGTCAGCAGATCGAGTATCAGGCGCATTTTGAAAACAAACAAATGGCATCCATACAAATTGCATATGGCACAGCATTTGAGTGAAGACGACCCGGATAGACGGATGGATTCTGTGAATGGGCATTAACCAAAGTGACGAGGATGCAAACTTTTCAACTAAGATCTTGTTTACTGATGAAGCAAATTTTTATGTCAATGGAGAGGTTAATCGGCAAAACATACGTTACTGGAGTAATGCTAACCCTAACTGGCTGAGTCCGACGAAGATGCAAGGTGCCGGTAAAGTGATGGTGTGGGCCGGGATATGGGGTGACAGAATTACTGGACCAATTTTTGTCAGTGGAAATCTTAATGCCGAAAGGTATCTTAACATGTTGCAAGAAGAGATTTTCCCATCCCTGCTAAACGAGGAAGGTAACTTCCCAGTTTACTTCCAGCAAGATGGAGCTCCACCTCATTATGGTCTTCACGTGCGTCGGTATTTGGATCAGCATAGTTTCCGGATGCTTGGATTGGTCGGCGTGGTCCTGTGGAGTGGCCTCCCAGATCCCCAGATCTCACCCCCCTTGATTTCTATCTTTGTGGGCACTTGAAGGCCATGGTGTATCAGGAAAAGATACGAGACATAAATCATCTAAAGGAACGTATCACCAACGCCATTACAAGCATAACGTCAACTGTGCTAATGCGTGTTCATCAACAGTGGGGAACACGTATTGAAATGTGTTTTCAAAACAATGGCAACCATGTAGAGCATATTATATAATAAAAATGGTTGTCCATAATTTTTTTTTATTTTTCCTATGTATGGAAACTTACGGCCCCCATGTGTATATATATATATATATATATATATATATATATATATATATATAAAACGTAAAGAACGACGCTTGTATAGAAGAACGTTTGCGCAAGATGAGGAGGGAGAACGAACAAATGAAAAAATGAGGTAACCACCCGGGAATCGAACCCGGGATCTTCCGATTGCCGGTCAAATATGATAACCGCTAACCATGATAACCATCTGACCGGCAATCGGAAGATCCCGGTTCGATTCCCTGGTTGTTACCTCATTTTTTCATTTGTTCGTTCTCCCTCCTCATCTTGCGCGGAACGTTCTTCTATACAAGCGTCGTTCTTTACGTTAATTATACTGTGTGTTGTTTGCAGTTGAAATTATATATATATATATATCAGTGGCGTACGGTGGGTACGTTTACAGGGTAAGCGGTATTGCGTGCGAGCACACGCACATAGTAATTATAATAGCTAATGATAAACTTCATAACTGGCTAGTGGGTATGTACTGTAGATTATTCTGAAAAATACGGTACTGTCTTTAATACAATTTTTATTAGGGTATGCAGCGCTTACCTAGCTTGCCCTGAATGCACGCCACTGATATATATATATATATATATATATATATATATATGTGTGTGTGTGTGTGTGTGTAGATATATATGCTCCTCGGTGGTGTTGTGGTAGGCACTGCTGACTATGAATCCACCGGCCCCGGGCTCGATTCCCGGTGACGGCAGTCGGCGCGCAGCAAACCCAGCTGTACATCCTTCCATACAATAAAAATTGGTTGGTAGATAAATGGGTACCCTAGGTAACTCAGTGATTAAGATGCTGGGTTGCTGATCGAGAGGTCGTGAGATCGAGTCCGAGTGAGGATTTTGTAATTTCTGACTACCCGTAATGGGTCGCGGTTCGGATTCCACATTAAGCTGTAGGTCTAAGGTGGGGTAACAAACTTGACCTTCATCAGAATGAACAGTTTGGGAGCAAGCAAAACCAAGCTAACCAAGGTGTATAGGCCTATATATATATATATATATAATCCAAGAAGCTCATGTTCCCTCCCCACGACGTGAGGGTGAGTGTGCCCCAAGGGTCACCTGAGCCAGAGAAGAAACATATTAGTCCACCCGATGAAGCGTCCGGGAGCGAACCAACGCCACACCGCTCGAAGTCCGCCACCGTAACCACTGAGCTACCGGGCGCCCATATATACACTGTATATATATACACATATAAATATTTCAGGAGAGAAGCAGTGCATGCGGACTCCCATGTATACAGTAGGGTTGGGTGGAGGGTCTCATGCAAAGGCGATTATCACGTGCATGGGACGTGAATGGATGGGTAATTTGGAACAAAACCCCGATTTCCTCTGTCGAGTGTGAACTCTGCAGGATTATATACGTATAGAGGATATATATATATATACACACCCCATATGTTAGGCGCCTCGATGGTGTAGTGGTTAGCATCGGCCCCGGGATCGAGACCCGGTGACGGCAGCCGGCGCGCAGCAAAACCCAGCTGTTCATCCTTCCACACAATAAAAAAAAGAGTGGTTGGTAGATAAATGGGTACCCTACGTGGCCTAGTGGTTAAGACGCTGGGCTGCTGGTGGGGCGTGGTTCGGACTCCACGTTAAACTGTAGGTCTAAGGTGGAGTGAAAAGCTTGACCTTCGTCAGAATGAACAATTCGGGCGGAAGCAAACCAAAGGGGTGTGTATGTGTGGTGTGTGTGTATACCCATTTCGTCAACGGGGGAATGTCACCGAGACACTGATACCCTAAAACTCAACCTAACCTAACCCTAAAAAAAAAAGTTCTCTAAAATCTCAGGTCGACGTCGACGAAATGTCGTTAACTCGGTTGTGTTATAGGACAGCTGGTCGAATCAGCGGGTTCAACATTATGGTTGATTACATAAGGAGAATTAATACATGCAACTTTCGCGCTTTGAGGTGGTTGGCTGAAGAAGATTTCTGGTTGGCATCTAATGAATGTTGGTTCTTATAATACCTTTTAAGAAGACCAGTGTTGATAACTGAATTGATTAAGATCCGTTTGGGTATTTGGGTATTTGAATATTCTAAAAGGGTATAGAACATTTAAAACAACTTTAGTGGATGGTGTGAATGAATTAATAATAATAATAATAATATTTTGGTGTTGTTTAACCTTCTTCGTAACGGAAAAGGTCATGTGATTGAGGACACCTACAACTTTACGTGAGATCAGAACTATCTACGGATCACTACATCATCTAAACGCAGAAATCTGTCACCCATCTAACTGCAAACTCGCTTAACCTTGCTGATTTAACGGAAAGTGGTGTTGCGATGTGGTCACAACGTGGCCCTATATGTAAAAAAAAAAAAAAAAAAAAAAAAAAAAAAATATATATATATATATATATATATATATATATATCAGGCAGAGGGCAATTACTTGGTCAATATAATTAATTACAATTACTTGACATATTCTCAGTTACAGTTACTGTGGATGGTGAAATACTTAATTACAATTGCTTAGTAAAATAATTAATTACAATTACAAAGAATTGCATTTTTTCATAATACATACTATTTGATTTATGTCATGCTTTTCTATCTACATATTTCAATTCCATTTTCAGTTATGGCCATCATCTTTAATGAAAACTAGATAATGTTAAGTCAATAAAATGTACCCTTTTTTTTTTTAACATTGCACGGCACTGTATTTTTCATCAAACAATTCTTGCTATGGACACTTGGACATTGGACATACGTATGTGATATGGTCTAATGAAACCAAAGATAAGGCACTCAAAAAAAGTACAAATATAAGATAAAAGAAGTGGCATTTATTTTATCAAAATACTAAGAACAAAAAGTGGCACTTTGGCACTTTAGTTAGGAACATTTGAAATAAATGGCACATTTTATTTCAAGTAAAAAGAATAACATTTTATTTCAAAAGAAAGCTCCCTCAGACATGATGAGCAAGTAGTTCCGCGCAAGTAGTACGCGCTGTTCCTTTTCTTTTATGTAATAATTCTGGAGTATCCCGTTTCAACATCCAGCAGTAATCAGCCATCATGCTGATGTCTTACCTTTCCTGATATCTCTTCTCCATTTCTTTGATGTCTTGGTGAAACCAAGCATTTATAGGCAGTAGTTTTTAATCAAAATTTAATGAAAAGTACTTACATATGTAACATGAAATATGATATTTTGTGAAAAATCTGTACGTATGACAAAAAATGAATATTATTTTCGGAATGAGCGTACAAAAATTACTATATAAGTGATAAAATATTTCGGACAACAAAACCATCGCAGGCCTGTGGTATTATTAAAACAACAAAACTGAATAAGAAGTATTTGAAGAATAAGTTATTAGAAAGGTCTGACTAAGGTTGTAAAATTCCTAGGAATTTTGAGAATTTTGGGGAATTTGGGGAATTTTCGGGAATTTCGATAATTCTTGATAATTTCGATAATTTTCGGAAAACAAGAATTTTTGGAATTTTGAAAAACTTTCATTTTCATAAAATAAATAGGTGCGTAATCTTGACTTTGGGTACTCCCTATAATTTAATTGTTTGAGAAAAGTGTCGAATAATAAAGCCAAGAAAAGCAATTCAAAATGAAATTAGTGATGTTAGAAAATGTTAAACTTCACTAGGATACTCACATCTGTCAATAGCGTGGAGTTGGAGATGTTGAAATGGGAAACCCCACTTTTCAAAAAAAAATTTAATCCCCATTTATTTCACAAGAAGTAAATTCCCAGAATGTTGAAATGGAAACTCCCCATCTAAAAATAAATCTTAGCAATTAATGAATATTAAAAATAGAATTTCCTGCGTGTTGATTCCAAATTCCTATTTTTAGTCAGGTATATTCCCAGCAAACTCACTTAAATTCAATAAAAACAATTGATACGAGAGGTCAGAACTTCTTTTTTGGGTGGAAAATGCTTAAATATGTTATATTTTACTGTTTAATGCCAAAAAGTGTGTAATAAGCCTTAAAAATGACCTAAAATTGAAAATTCCCCAAATTCCCGACGCATTCAAATTCCCGGAACTTTCCTTCGAAAGTTTCCTAAATTCCCGGAAAGTTTCCATCCATCCCTTTCAATAGCCATTACAGCTGAACTCACCTGGGTAGTAGTCTACAGGTGGATATGGAACTATCAGGCTGCGAAATCTGCGTGAAGGACTCGGGTTCGACTCCCGGCTTAGACTTTGTAGTGACTTCACACTTTAAAGAAAATCTAAACGCTCGGCTAAATATGAATTTGTCCCATACACTTTCTAATGCTTTAAAATGATTAATTTCTAAAGATTTTTCACTAATTATTTTGCTGGACAATGAATGAAGTGGACAGTTTGTTAAACATCCGGATTTGCGTGGTTCTCTGCATAGTTCGGATTCCAGATTAAGTTGTAGGTACCCAAAGTGATATATAGGCCCAGATGTGGCCATAACGAAGGTTATAAACGCGGGTAACGAACAGTCATTAGTGAGGAATTAATCTCTGTCACAAACTTTATATCAATGTCGTCTAAGGACAGAACTAATTCGCGTTCATTTTGGTTCTTCTGTGGCTAGACGACGAATTAAGGTATTCTAGAAGCTAGTTTTTAGTTCGTTATGAATTGGAAATTTGTACAATACATAATTTAATTATAATATTTACCTGAATTAGCGCGTTTATGTAAGGTACTCCGTACACCAGCAAATATACCATAGATTAACTGGTAACACGTAGAATGATCATTTCCTTCCATAATTAATTTGGTTAGCAACTACTGTTGCTATGAGCTTTACTAAAGAATTTTTTCTCTGCGGGAATTAAAGAGTAATCGTCTCTTAGAAATGCTCTTAGCAACATCTGGTTGCTAGGCAAAACTAAATCCCATTTAGCGTCGTCTCTTATTCATGTTTTCTAACGTAACATATACGTTAGCTTTATCCACGTAGTAAGACTGTCATCGTATGACATTATGCAACAGAAAACTACACGAGACATTCTATTCTACCTTTGTATTTCGAATCATAGAATAAGTTTTGTTTAAGGGAGAGAATTCACAGAAAAAAACGTGTTTGTCAGTGTATAACCCAAAATCATGAATCGTCCAGACAAAATCTTTGAATATGTCAAAAAATCTAATTGCTCGAAAATTTTTTTTCTTTTATTATAATCACTCCCCACCTCCCCAAATAGAACTTTATACCCATAAAACAAAAAATTTCCAATTTCACAAAATTTGACGAAAAAAAAATTCATTAATAATAATTTAAAATATAAAATAATTAAACAAACTCATAATTCATAATTTTGTAGTAATTTATGGAACACGACATTTCTTCTTGCTTCAAATTTCTTTATTAATTTACGCATTTTTGCCGTTCCATTAACTTATACTGACTTTTCACAACGTTAAATTCAACTACATGTACAGACACGCTTATATACAGGGTGTCCCATAAGTTCCATAATTTTTTCACGAATTAAGACTGTGTAAAAGAAAAAAAAATCAGGAGAGAGAAATGGAATAATCTATATACAGGGTGCCCCATAAGTCTGGTCTCGTAGGAAGATTTATTTTAAATTTACGAAAGTAATACATTGGAACTAAAACAAAATGTGTGGAGTGATGTCTTGCTTTGGTAGCTTTTTTTTGTTGCGGGTAGAATAATACGGATTGGCTAATATGAAAGTGAGTTACACTCCTCAGGAGAAGGCCTCCACGTAATACTTTTGTAAATTTAATTTAAAATAAATCTTCCTATGAGACCGGACTTATGGAACACCCTGTATAAGTCTGCAGGCTCTGATTACTGAACAGCAACTATGTATATACACAAAGAAATTAAAGTTACTATAAAATATTCCTGTAAGATCATAAATTGTGTGTGTGAGATAGAGATAGAGAGGGAGAGGTGAGGGGAAGTGAGGGGAACGGGAGGAGAGAAACGAAGAAAATTTCGGAACTCTTCGTTTTCCACCGAACTCAAAATAAATCGACAGATCGACGTACTGTGTACAATTTTCAGGAATGATCGAGCAGCACAATTTTCTTCAAATGGGGACGCGGACATTTTTCCCACCCCCGCCTCAACAACTAATATATATATATATATATTTTTTTTTATTTTTTTATTTTTTTCTCTTTGATTATCGCTCACTTTTCTTTTCTTTATGAAATTCCTTTCTTTTACCTGTTTCTATCGTATTCAGTTCTTTTATTTTCTTTTATTATCGTTCGGTTTTCTTTTCATAATTCTCTCTTTTCTTTTCCTCTTTCCTTCCATATTTTCCATTGTTGGTAATTGCACCTTTTTTATTCTTGGCTTTTGTTGTACATTCACCAATTCTCAGATAGTTCAACGGTCAGGATTATATATATATATATATATATATATATATATATATATAGAGAGAGAGAGAGAGAGAGAGAGTGTGTGTGTGCGTGCGCGCGCGCGCGCGCTCTGTCTGTCTGTCTGTCTGTCTGTCTGTCTGTCTGTGGCTCAATGCGAGTTCTATGCTGTTATTAGGCAGATTGAAGCGAGCCACATGCCCGTACATACCCGAGGGCCGATTATTGATCTTTTGGGCACACATGAAATTAGACTTGAGTGAATTGGGTATAAAGTGAAACGTTCTTTTTTCATCCTCTTTAAATCCACGTTGGGTAACTCCTCTGTATGTTCGTCCTTATAAGCCCCCATGCAGGAGTCCCCATCTGCCAACTCGGGGCTACCAGGTGGCCATGTGCAGGTGTGATTCAGCGACGGTTACAGAAGTTCACATGGGCACGTGCTCACCTGCCGTAAGTATGCCCAAGTGTACCCAAATGCAAAAAGTGCCCGAGAGCGCTAGAATGCGCACGCGTCCTCCGCTATAACCGTTGCTGCATCCTTCAATCCCCCCTTTCTCCTTGAATCCCTCCCAGCCCCCACTTCCTTATAGAATTCCTTGTGTGTATATACCCTCCCGTATACCCTCCGAATTATAACCACCACACTCCACATACCCGAATACCCCACCAAGGGAACGGCGGCAGCAGTATCGAAAGGCACGGCGGGACAACCTTTTTTTTTTTTATCCTTCTGCTTCGGCTTCTTATTTATGAGTCCTAAAAGTCTTGGTGAGGGAAAAGGAGGAGGAAAAGAATATCGAGGAACCTCTGGCGAAATTCCCAGGGCATCGTGCCCAGCTTCTCACTACCCGACGGTGATATTTCCCATCGCTACCCGCGTCTTTCTTTCTCACATTTATTCTCCTTTCCTCGTCCGTCTGAATCTTTTCACACCACCGCGCGCCACGCCACGCAAGTTCTTTCTTCAACCTGTTTCTTCAAAGGTAAAAAGCAACTGTTGCGCGTTATTCAAAATAGGGAAAGAAGAAATGTCGGACCGCAACAGGTTCAAAATGCTAATCAAGTCCGGGCTTCCTGAATCAAGTTTCTTGAAGTTCATTGGCAAAAACTTGTTCTGGAAGAATACTTTATATACAACGTGGTTCTCTCTCTCTCTCTCTCTCTCTCTCTCTCTCTCTCTCTCTCTCTCTACGGCCACGTTTGAATGTTTGAATTAAGGAATATATATATATATATATATATATATATATATATATATATATATATATAATGTTTGGTATTGCTTAACCTCTTTCGTAACGGCAAAGGTCATGCGAGGAGGGGACCTTCAGCTTGACGTGGGATCCGAACAATCTAAAGGTAGCTACATCATCCGAACGTAAAGGGCGATTATTCACCCAACCATCCAACTAGCGAACCAAACCTAACGTTGTTTAAACACGCTGATCAACCGAGAAGAGGTGTTGCGACGTGGCTATCCCTGTAAATTTATAACATTTATTTGTAATTTCACGTGTACACTGTACACAGGGCCTATCAGACGGGGGGCTAGGAGGGCCATTTGGCCTGGGCCTCAAGCTTAAGGGGGGTCTCAAATTTAGAAACTTTAAGGTTTGAATATAATGTTTTTCAGTGAAAGTAATAATTGGGTTTAGCTATGGGTCTCAAAAACTGGAAGTGACCCGGGCCTCTCTGGACCTCTGAGAGGGCCTGATTGTACATATAACATAATATGACAACTTTATTTCCCCTTTTATTATATAAAATCGGAATTTTCCTCTCAAAAAACAAAAAAAAAACAAAAAACGATAGATAATAAGTATATACATATTTTTAATTTAATGCAAATCTATTTTACAATTATGGTTCTGACATTACAAACTCAAAGAATTTCTGAATAGTTCAACATATGCTTTAAATAGGGTGTTTTTAAAGTCGCGCAACCCTATAACGACATACTCTCTCTCTCTCTCTCTATGGTATATCGTTATAGGGTTGCGCGATTTAGAAACACCCTGTATTTTCATTAATTATTTCTGTTTTTTGAAAATCCTGGAAGCGTTATTCCCTCCAACGTCCCTTAACTGACAGGTTTATTTTTACTTGAAATAGGTTAGGTTAGTATGTGCTAGGCTAAGTTAGGTTAGCATGGGTAAGGTTAACTTACGTTAGTATGTGCTAGGCTAATTTATATTGCTAGCATGAGTTGGGTTAAACTAGGCTAAGTTAGTATGGGCTAGGCTAAGTTAGGTTAGGTTACGTCAGTTTATTAGACTGTCTATAGAATGTCCCATGAATGAAATGGGTATATATCCGAATATTCAAGGGTTACGTCACTTGGCCGCGCAGCAACACCGCTTCCCGTTAGATTAGCGAGGTTAAGCGACGTTGTGTCTGTTCTGTAATTGGATGAATGACTGTCCTCCGCCTTCAGATGATGTAGTGACCCGCGGTTCGAATACCACGTTGTTATATGGATGCAAATTCGTGCAGTTGTCAACAGTGCCATTCTGTGACAAAAAAAAGAAAACATATCGAAAGCAATTCTCTCCTGCATCCAATCTGTCTTTATGAAAGAGCCGATTTGTCATTCACGTCATAGAATGAATATCACTTTCAGGACACGAATGATGTGTGGGTATATTAGGGGCCCTGAGACGTGTTTGTGGAATGTTTACCAGGTGTTGTTCATTCAGTGGTGTAGTGGTTAGCGTGTCGCTGACTACGAATCCACCGGCCCCGGGCTCGATTCCAGACGT
>JAJOZX010005954.1:12500-52500 GCA_023014485.1 Bathynomus jamesi
ATTTTGTAGAAAACTAGAAATACATAATTTTCTAATGAACAAAACCTAAAAAGGAAAAAAAATGCATGGCATGGATCAGGTGAGGTAAAGTTGAGTTTCTGCTGTCCCTGTTTCTTGCTCTTCCTTCTCTTGGGTGGCTGGGTGCATGTGAAGCAAGGGCGGATCTAGGCATTTCAGTAAGGGGTGGGGATTCCAAAGAAAAAAGGGCACCCCCCTAAAATAAAAAGGGCACAGTATTAAAAATTGTTTCTTAAAACAGACCATCAATGAGCGAATGTAAAATCAATTGTATTGTTTTATTAGATCAGTCTCAATCAAATATGATACAAAATAAAATCTAATTTGAGTACAAAAGTTATCATAGAAATTTTCAAACAATAACAAACGTCTTGCCAATTAAAAGAACTTTCAGAATAAAATAAAGATAAAAATAGCGATATGGCTGCACCAGTTCTAAGGGCACCTATATAAACCATTACAACTACAAATTTGGAAGTACTGTACAATGTATACGAATAAAGACTCAAAATAGAATCTGGAAAAAATAAAATAACCATGAGGGAGGGGTCCAGACGTCGCCGCCGCCCCTACCTCTAGATCAGCCTATGTGAAGGGTGAGTTAGTTTATACAATGTTAGTTTATGCACTCATGCTATCTAGGGTACGATTTCTGTAAAATTTTGCTGTCTACTTTTCCCGGGTCAAGGTATTTTCTTCAACCTTTTTCCGCACCCGCCTCTGGTGGGGAGGGAGCGGAGAGTCGGGAGAGCCTTATGCGTTTCTATCCAGTTTTCTACTGCTGCTAGAATAATTAAAAGATGCACTATTTTAATAACAGGAACCTCCCCAAATGGACCGAAAGGTCTTTGATGCGTCCTCTTGTCCTTGTAACTCTCTCTCTCTCTTCACATTTATATTTTCTGTTAGTAGTGGCTGGCGGAGGAGGGAAAGCCTTTTCTGGTTTATACAGTACTTTATTATTATTTCTATTCCTGTATGAAAACCGTGTGTCTATTAATGTAAACATGGTACAAGTTTTTAGTATTCTTTATTTTCATTTGCTTTTTCTATTTTTCCTTTATTTTCTCTACTTCTTTCTTGGGCTAGCCTAGAATGGATCTTAGGGTCTTTGTTAGCCTGTAACTCCGTAACTATGTAATTATAATTTGTATATATTGCTATGAAAAGATCCCTCTCTTTTAAAAATAAAAGAAAGTTAATTTTTTAGTACTGACAAAAATATACTTTCAAAAATATTTTAAGATTTTTAGATATTTTCTAGATAAGCTTAAACAAAGCTTTAGAGCAGAGCTTTCCAAACTGTGTGTCGCGACACATTAGTGTGTCGCCAATACCTCCCAGGTGTGTCGCCAAATTTAGTTAATTATTTTCAATTTTTTTGTATTTTGAAAATTTTGATTTTTGTATCAACAAAATCGGCTACAAGATAAACCACCTACTGAAAAATTACACTGGGCAACAAAAAAAATTTTTTTTCGTGTCCCAAGAATGAAAATACCTTATTCTTATAGTATTTTCTGTGCTGAATCCAAATAAGTTTGTAAAATTTCTCTATCAGGTCTGGTTTTTGTGTGACATGCAGTTTAATTTTTTAAAACCCATATAGTTACATACTTATTAAAATATGATCGAAAAGACATACCTGTAGTTTAAAAAGTAGCTTGTTTTGATTTTCTGCTGTGCTTTGCCTCAGGCATGTCTCTCTTAAGAGGCCAGCAATAGTCAGCCAGCATACTGGGGCTCCATTTGCCTTGGTAACGGTTTTCCATGGCAGAAATATCCTGATGAAAACGCTCACCATGTTCGTCGCTTACCGCACCCAGGTTTTCCGGAAAAAAGTCTAAGTGAGAGTCCAAGAAATGAACCTTTAATGACATATTGCACCCCATTGCTTGGTAAGACTTAAGAAGATCTCCTACTATTTCAGGATAGTTTTCGGCCTTGTGATTTCCCAAAAAATTTGTGCAGACACTTTGAAACTCTGCCACGCAGCTTTCTCAACTTCATTCAACTCTCCTTCAAATCTCTCATCTCTTAACAATTCTCTGATCTGAGGGCCTACAAAAATGCCTTCTTTAATCTTGGCATCACTGATCGGGGAAACTTATTTCTCAAGTATGTGAATCCTGTTTGCGCTTTATCCATCGCTTTAACAAAGTTTTTCGTAAGTCCAAGCTTGATATGCAAAGGAGGAAGGTACACTTTCTCAGGGTCAACAAGTGAACTATTCACAACATTTTTCTTGCCTGGAAAAGTGAGGTGCGTTTTGGCCAATCCTTCTTAACGTAGTGGTTTTGCTTGTCCCTACTGTCCCACTCACATAAAAAAACAACAGTACTTGGTGAACCTAGCTGCAACCCTAGCAAAAGTGCAATGACCTTCAGATCTCCACAGATATTCCACTTATATTTCTGATACTGAAACTTTTCTAAAAGCAACTTCATGTTGTCGTATGACTCTTTCATGTTTGCAGCATGTGCAATAGGTACAGAAGGAAATTTATTTCCGTTGTGAAGAAGGACTGCTTTCAAGCTGACTTTTGAGGAGTCAATGAACAATCGCCACTCATCCACGTTATGTTCATGACCAAGAGCCCCCATGACTGAATTAACATCTTTACAAAACACAAGTCCATCTTCATGGGAGAACCATTCTTTGAATTCATCATGGCGGCTGCGGAAAAAACAAACTTTAGTGTCACGTTGCAGTAGATTCCAACCCTTTAATCTTGAACCTAAAAGTTCAGCCTGCTTCTTAGATAATTTCAAATCACGAACTAGGTCATTTAGATCTCCTTGTGACAGTAAATGTGGTTCATTGGAGGAACAGGTAGCCTGGAATGTTGGATCAGAAATGTCTTCATCTTTTTCCTCGTGATATGCTACAGCTACGTTTGATTCCTCATCACTTAAACTTACATGTTCAGGAGGATTTGGTACTGGAAGTTGAGCACTGTGGGGAACTGGTCTCATTGCAGACGGTAGATTAGGGTATTTCATAAGGCTCTTTGTTTTTGAAGTGATCCCCTTTGTATTTACCAGGCAGAAATAGCAGTCTGTTGTGTGATCTTTGGGTTCCCTCCAAATCATTGGAATAGCAAATGGCATGTGACGTGAACCGTTTAGCCATCCTGTAAGTAGTCTTACACATGTCACACAACAAATGTGAGGGGCCCAACTCTTGTCCTGATCGCCTACTTTACATCCGAAATAAAGTTCATAGCATTTTTTACTAATGGTGTAAAGTTACGTTTCTGGGATTTTAAAGTTAGATCACCACATACATAACAAAAGGAATTAGGATGATTCAGACAGTTCCGCGGCATTACAAAACATCTATATGAATACAACACTGGTGTAAAATTAACAAGAAGCAACAGACACTAGCTGTTAACACTGTGACATTTACAAGCAGACTGACTTAGAGCTGCTCTACACACAAAAACTAGGCTCATGTCTGAACAGGTACAAACATGTTTCAACCTGCACAGTCTGCTGCTCCGACCAGATTTATCCTGCCAGCATTATCAGAACTTTCTCCCCAAAGGAATAAATTGTACTAATTTTACAGAAAAATTAATACAACATATATATTAATATTAATATATTTTATTATAGTTATATTAATTAATATAATATATTATTATATTTATTATTTTTATAATGTTTTATATTATAATATTGTTATATACTTAATTATATATAATATGTTATTATTTTTTTATCCGGTGATCATGCTAAATGAGGAAAAAATGAACATAGCGTCACAAGTAAACTAAGCCTGATAGAAAAAATCTGATTTCATATTTAGATTCAGCATGAAAAAGTACACTTAGAACACCCATCAAAACCCTTGTGACAAAATTGTTGTTGACCAGTGTTATCTGATATTTGATATTTGATAACAAAAATTAATTAGCGTGTCGCCAACGTGAAAAGTTTGGAAAGCTCTGCTCTAGAGGTTTTGATCTTAATAAGCTTCAAATATGCGAGGAAATGTCTGAAATATTTTTCTTTATATGCTGAGGTAGTTTTGAATTTATAATTCTCATGTATGTGATTTTCATGCTACCTATATTTCTCTATAAGCATAGGCGTGGGAGGCGTGGGGTCAGGGTGTCAACTGACCCCAAATTCAGCCCGACTGAATTTTTTCGGGCAATTACAACTGAAACATATTTTCAATCACCACGATTTCACCCGAAACTTTGCATGATTTTCATATAGGATATTACCTCTCTGTCCGAAATGTATGTCTTCAGATCTTGAACCATGCAATATTTGATTACAGAAAGGAAAACCTGTCGCAAAACAGCAGTATTTAAGTACCCCATTTGATATAACCTATTACAACTTACTCTATTGTTTAACTTGTTTGGTACTCAGCCTTTGTACAGTTGTGTATACCCACAAACAAAGCTGGGCACAAACCGTTAATCCGTTAATCGTTAATTAACGAAGTTAACTTTTTCGTTAACGATTTAACTTTTAAGTTAACTTTGAAAATCATTATCGGACTAATTAACTTCCGTTACATTTAACTTCCGTTAACTCAAGTCCGTTAACCCAAAAAATTCATAAATAAACGTTTAAAAGTTTATATTATTTTCAGTGCTGAGCAGGTGCGCAATTAATCCGCCACTGTTAATAGTGATGAACGAATTTCCATTTCCGCAGTGCAAAATCAGGCGATATATTTGTTTCCGTCGCCACAATTTGTGTCTTACCAAATATGGTAGTTATTTATGGCATTGGTTTGAGCAAAACATGGTCGACTGTAAAATCAGGCGGAAAGATTTGCCATTTGAGTTGAATGTTTCAACTTCTTTCAAGAAATATCACGAGCATTTTAAGGCACTTTCAATAATATATATGTAACAATTACAACAAATAACTACATTCGTTTCATTTGCAGTCTGTCTCTTGCGCAACATGTTTGTGCTAGTGAATATTTAAAAATAATCGTTGTCAAGTAAGTCAAGACCTGGCTGGAGACCAACTCCAAGGACTTGCTGACAGATGCTGCCTTCTTGGGTGAGCAAGTGTTGGTGGACTTGTTCATCAAGTTCAACACAGCCATCCCCTCCAGTGCTGCAGTGGAGCGTTTGTTCTCTATGGGCAAGGACATCCTGAGGGCCAAGAGATCATTCCTGTCTGATGAAAACTTTGATATGCTAATTTTCATGAAGGGCAACATGCATCTCATGGACAAAATGGAGAACGAGAAGAAGAGGGAAAATTAAATTATATATATATTGTGTTTTTCATTTTTTTTATAATAAAAGTTAACGTTAACGGTTTATCGGTAACTTCCGTTACATGTTTAACGGATTAACGGTTAACGAAGTTAACTTTTTGGTTAACGGATTAGCGGTTAACGAAGTTAACTTTTTGGTTAACGGTGCCCACCACTGCCCACAAACAGTGTCTAATAAAAATACGACTTAAAAATCGATTTTCGGTTTCGTTTATTTTTAAGGGGAAAACTTGCTTCTCCCTCGAAACAAAATTGGCCCCCTATACCTATGTCTATAAGTATATTTTTTCTGTATAAGACCAACATTATTTAGTGGTATATGTCAACTTTAAATGCTAGCATGTATCATAGCATCTTAAATAATTTAAATGAACAATATGTTATCCAAAACATAAATATTTATATATCATACATATAAATAGAAATGCTTTAGTTATGCCAAAATCTACGATCATCGAATTTTACGAATCGAATAGAAAATGTTAATTTTTTATGGGTATCATATATATACACGTATATGATACAACTCAGAATGGTCCCCTGAGAAACTTTTACATATGTTACACACAGACCGTGCACAGTCTGCTGTGTGTATATATATATATATATATATATATATATATATATATGATCTTTTCGGTTTGACGGCCTGTATAATGTTTTTTATTGTCTAGTTTTAATCGAGGATTTAAAAAATAACATTCATGTTTTAGAGTTGGCCTGGTGAAGTAGTGAGTTGGTTTTTTGTGCTCTCCACCTCACATAGCCAGGTACGCCCGGCTCATCGGGGATTGTTCTGAGCCAGGCGTCTAGTCTTCTTTTGAAGATGTCCACTGCAACTCCCTTCATGTTTCTTAGGTCTTTGGGCAGCTGATTAAACAGTTTTGGTCCTCTCACCACAAAACTATTTTCTTTCAAGGTTTAAGGATGTTCCCTGTCTCGCCTTCAATTTGGGAATATGACACAATCTATCGTTTCTACTTTCCACTTTTGTTTGGGGAGTTATAGGGTTTAGAGTAAGATTAGGACTAGTTTCTCCATTATTTTCCCAGTGTAAATAATGGTGTATCTCTCTCTTCTCCTTTCCAGTGAATATCGGTCTAGTTCGCGTAACCTTTCCCAGTAATTTAGTTCTTTGCACCCATTGATCTTGGCTGTGAAGCTTCTCTGGATCCCTTCCAGCTGTCTAATGTCTTCTTTTTTATATGGGGATGTTAGGACCGAGCAGTATTCCAATTTGGGTATGATCAGGGTTTTCAGTAGAAGAATCATTACATTCCTATCCCTTCGTTTAAAGGTTCTCAATATCTGTCCCATATATAAATGCGCAAACGTTTGGTGGTTTGGCACACGTCTGTTTGGGAAGCGCTGTCGGTACAACCTCACAACAGCTCTTCCGTTTCCATTGGCAGCCCCATACACCATATGCATGTCAGCCATCTCAGCAGTCGTGAAGCGCTCCATGTTACGCGTACTACGTCCGATTTAAGAATGCCCGCGGCAAGCGCGAGTCTAGCCCACTTCACCTTTTAGCCAATTGCAGCGGCGCCCTCTCGCGCCGAATGGTGACGTCAGCGGACATACACTTATAGACGAAAAGGGTTTGTCTTGGTGTTGCCTATCCCCCATTACAATTTGTACAGAAAGTTTTCAAGCACCCTGTATATTGTAATGTATATGGTTGTAAATTGTGACTTGGTCTGCAATTGATATGGACCGTGACTTATTTTTGGTTGGCAAGGTACTGGTATTGATGGGTACCGTAATGAAATTGACTGGATTCTTTGGATCTGATATATTTGCATGTCAGTTATAAATAGATATAGAGTGTAACATATTTGTGGATAGTAGCCTATTATGACTTTGATCCTCTGAATCCAGAGATTGTATCTTTAGTTTTAAATTGATGATAATTAATTAGTTTTAAATTGATGATAATTAATTAGTTTTAAATTGATGATAATTAATTAGTTTTAAATTGATGATAATTAATTAGTTTTAAATTGATGATAATTAATTAGCTTTAAATTGATGATAATTAATTAGCTTTAAATTGATGATAATTAATTAGCTTTAAATTGATGATAATTAATTAGCTTTAAATTGATGATAATTAATTAGTTTTGTAAAAATTGGTTGTTGCCAATGTACAGGCAGTTTTTACATAGTGGAGCCACCTCGATGGGCCGAAGTGGCCCCTAGTGTGCCCACTATAACAATTTCTTATGTTCTTAAGTGTTTGGATGAGGTTAGGGACGTGCTTAAGGCAAATTTTAAAAAAGCTGCTAGCTCAGAATATAGTAGGCCTAAGTTAGTTGGCCCTATGAGTGATAGTGTAGCTAATGAGATTAATGCAATAGTCAGGCCAGAAACCGAGTCAAATGCAGGAAATACTAATGTAAATTGTAGTGAGGTTGAGCCTAAGCCTACCCCTAGTGTTAGTAACAGGGATGCAAGCCCAAATAAGTTGAGCCGACTAAGCCTAGTGTTATTGATGAGGATGCAGGGCCAAGTAAAGTTAGGCCTGATGAATGGCACAAAGTCAAAGGTCAGTCAAGGAATAGGACTAGAGAGAATAGCAATCATGTGGTAGGAACTTAACCTAGCCAATCATCAAGGGCGTGCAGTTGACCTAACCTAGCATTCAGTTAACCTAACTAGTTGATAAGATTAAGTAAGGTTAAGTCGTGATATTTTCATTAAACCTATGGGAAAATTATTGAATACCCGTTAGTTTTAACGAAAATATTCTGTGTCAAAATTGTTAATAATTGAAAAGGAGAAATTGGGGGTGCTATAAAGGAAAAAATCCAAAACTACTGATCATCCCTGCATTTTATTTGCTTTATTTGTAGCCTCGATTTTGCGTACCGAAAACGAAAGATCGTCCTGTAATTTTGATAAAGCGGGACATTTATAAAAATTACTACCTGTAAGCAACATGACTTTAAGGAACTTTTGTGCTGTAAAGCAAATACTAACCATTTTGTATGTTCTAAACAAAAAGTAATGGTTTAAAGGACAGCTGTTAGAGACAACACAATTTACGCCCCTAAACTTTTTCAAGTTAATTTACGCCTCTAAACTTAACATTTACAAATATGTATTCTGGGAGGTAATATTTCCAAAGTTAATGAGGTATTTTTTTTTTATCATTTGGAAAACATGAAACCACTGTGGCCTATCGAAGTTATCGAAGTCATGAGCTGGATTTTATCGTTTGAAAAACGTGAAGCCACTGGGGTTAGTGAAGAAGTTGCCTGAAAGCCAAGGAAAAATTATAATTCATGTAGGTATAAATGATTTAACAAGCAAGGATAAGGATGGTAGCTTTAAGTTGAACAAATTCAGTAGTAGTTAAACATGAGTAAAGAGAATTGATAGAAACTAGAGCATGGTTAGTTAATCATCTTTGGGAAAGTGATGAATGATGAAATTTTCTGATTAAACAATGATTAGCAAACTGATTAAAAATTATTAAAAATTAAATACTTGTGAAAAGGGTAAGAAAGAGCTTTATTGTTTTTGTTGCGTGAGATAAGACTGAAGAAAACATACTTTGTTTATCCATTTAGTTTGCTTTAGTTCAAGAAATCACGCATGAGCTGATTAGCCAGTTTATACATGCAAAAAAGTGTCAAATTGAAATGCCACATTACAAAATTTATGGTAAAATTAGGCAGAAATTATGAGGAAAATTAATAATTTTTCATCACTCTAAAAATATATTTTGAGTAATTAATGATTAAATTTGAAACAGTGATTAACCAGTTAAATGATTAATCATAACCATGCCCTAATATAAACTTTAAAAAATAGGCAGAGCAAGTGTTTATGTAGTGGGCATTTTAGCAAGGGTTGGAGTAAGCATGGAATTTACAAGTAAAATTTTAGTTTAAATAATAGAGTTCATAGATTTATGGGATAATTTTAATGAAAGGAGGGAGCTTTACAGTAAGGATGGATTACATCTTAGTAGAAAGGGAACTGCTTTATATGGGAGACTTTTAGAGGACACTGAGTTTTTTGGAGTTTTGAAAGATAACTTTAGAACAACCAAGGGCATAAGACACCATGGTATATGTAAAGTTAATACTGTTAATCTTAAATACAGATAATGTCAGGAATAGGCATATCAGCTATCTAGCCAAAAGCAGTGAACCAGTTAAAATTGAAGGGTTGAAGTGTTTTTATGCAAATGCATGGAGTCTTGGGAATAAGAAAAATTAATTATTTAGTGATATGATTAGTGAAAATCTGGAGATAGTGAGACTTGGATTAGTGGTGCAATATTCAATGATACTAGAACAGAGTACGAGTTAAATATGATAGTTATACAATGTACATTTATCAGACTCGCAGAATGGACAGGCAGGTGGGTGGTTTCGTTTTATACATTGAGAATGATTTAACTTCAGTTTAGGATAATAGTATTAAATTAGACAACAGGGTAGAATCAATTTAGGTTGATATTTGTGTATGAAGTAAAGAGTATATTTGGATAGATGCATTTTACAGACCAAACCAAACACAAGAAGTTGATGATAATATGGCTCGGGAAATAAATAAAGGTTGCAGTGCTAGAACATTAATTGTAGAAGATTTCAACCTGTCTCATACAGGAAATAATAGGGAAGGTAACTTCTTCATTGACTGCTGTAATGATAGCTTTCTAACTTAATTTGTAGACAAACCAACTAGGGATCACGTAATCTTAGATTTGGTTCTATCAGTAGTATAGCCGCAAAAGGGGAGAGTGCAGGAATGTTGCAAAGGGGTGGGGGTGGGGTCGTTGCAAAGGGGGAGGGGGTTGTTGCAAAGGGGGGTGGGGGGAAACTTGGAGGCGGCGTTATCCCCCAAGAGAAAGGAGGAGGAGGAGAGAAAGGAGGAGAGGTGTTCACCTGGCAGGAGCCAAGTGCACACTAAGACTTCAGCCGAGTTGGCGTTGTTTTATAGGCTCCTAATCAGCCAGTTGGCGTAAATGGCTTGAGTTGCCAGATACCGCGATACCATTGTATACATTATTATAGACTCCTAATCAGCCAGTTGGCTGTAAATGGTTGTCAGATACCTCTTTTTAGCAGTATTATTGCATACATTATTATTATATACGCCTAATCAGCCAGTTGGCTGAGTTGCCAGATAGCGCCATGTATTCCATTGTATACACTATTATAGACTCCTAATCAGCCAGTTGGCTTAGAAGGCTTAAATATTGCCAGATACCGTTGTATACATTATTAGAATACCGGTAGTAGAAGGCATAACAATAAACAACATTGCATCATTCTTTTTATTATAAATATATAGAAAATAAATATACATTTGAGGAATATGCGTATAACAGAAATATATACACACAATTATGGATATATATATATATATAAAATAAAATATACATTTCATATACACTTCAATATGTACATAACAGTACAGGAGAAATATACACACACACACACACACAATTATGGTGATATATAAAATAAAATATACATTTCATATACACTTCAATAGAAATATGTACATAACAGTACAGGAGAAATATCAAGCAAAATATATATATATATATATATATATAAACACAAATCAATAGAAATATGCGTATAATCGGGGAAATGTCAAGCAAAATATATATATATACAATTCACTTTTTTTTCAAAATACTAAACTCGGTCTTAATCGAGTTTACAATTACATCATTATTGCTCTGCATGACGCAGTATATGCGGCTTAATAATATTTCACCGCTTAAAGTATAGGGAAACCTGTATTCGATATGAATGGCTTTCATATCGTTCAGTACTATTTTTGTTCCCACTTTACAACCGGTTGGTAAGTCATCTTTAAACACGTCTAGAATACAATCAAAAGCACGCACAAAGAGTTCATCGTTAGCTACATTATTAAACACAAGTTTATAAGAACGCATTTCCAATCGAGGGTTTATTTCTACCGACTCGAGCTTTTCAATCGTGAACTCTTCACTCAACATAGCGGCAATTGAAATAATCTTCTAAATCGTTACGACAACTGCGCGTTATATAAAGAAATAGTTCTTCAGGGTGAACGGTGTAGGTGAGCTCAGCCTTGTACCGATCAATTGCTTTGTACCAAAGTTCATGGTATTTCAAAGAGTCTAAACTTTTTAAATAAACATCCAGCACTAGACCATTCTCACCAGCCCTACACTCGGTAAACCCATCGAGCAGGGCAGTGTATGCGTATTCAAGTACTGTATCAAAATAAAACATATCCGTAACACGCGCGTCTAATATAGGTTTCAGTTTACGGAATCCGACGATTTCAAACATTCTGTTGAGGATGAAACGGTTTCGCGTAGGAATAAGAGCGTTATTATCAGAAGCATTCTTCCACATCAGCCTTATATCAATGCACGGCCGATCGTTATTTATACACAACGTACATACAACGGCGTATGAGGGCGCGTCACTAATCTGCTCTCTTCTTGTACCTACGTTAGCAGGTATTTTATAACGATCTTCACACCACTTCTCAACTATCACGAAGATTCTATTCATCTCCTCGATACTTAAATAAACCCGTTTGTTTGTCGGCCTACATTCCGTTTCCAGTACATAGCTAATGGTACCGGAATTACGCCTGAACACGCGCAACGATTTCGTCACGGACACATCGTACGAGGCGTTGAGAATGCTGCTCAAAGGAAGTTCCATCGTATTCGAGGAGCGCACGTCCACTCGGCTCAAGCTCTGAGATAACTATGAGCCGTGTGAGGCACAGGCAGGAATGGTTCGATGGGCGGCTGACTCGATGATACGTGAATGGGCATGTTCGTACGACTCGAATTGTTGCACATATTTGTTTTTCCGTTTCGTCACTACCAGCCTACGCACTTTGGATAAGAACTAGGCGCTAATCATCTCCACACTCCGGCGCACTATTTGAGAGGAACATATGCTCATATTTTTCCTTTCTGCCCATCAAACGATACTCGTCTCTAAAATCTGTTAAAAACTCACGCATGGCACTAGCCACAACCTCACTATGAACCTCATCATGATATACGTTAATATAGTGATAAAAACACCTAAGATTGTCCATGATCACGAGATTCACATTTTCAGACGTAGGGTATGAGTAATCGACATGGTGTAGCATGACGTAATACCGCTTGTCACACCACCCATCCACAAGGCTCATTATCCATACCTGCTGCTTCTCTTCTGCACGCGTTGTTTCTTTTACTTCACGGTGTATGTGAGACTTTATAAAGTTTAGCCCTGCAGCATACTTCAGCACATCGTCTGTGCAACGAAAGCCTTCAACAGTCTCACCAGAACATCCGTAGAGTATTTGTACATCTTGGAACTTCGCACAATCCAATGTGGTTTTAAAAGAGGCATAGGAGGGGGGAATAGGAAGTTTTTCGGTATCCACCACATCCTCACACTTTACTGAATACCATTTCATAAACGTTGTGCAAGCAATATTAAAGGTAGCCATTTCAATATACGTCTGATCTGAATACACGTCTGATCTCTCGGGCTTACTGCGGTCGACTGACCACGCAGGGACTCCCAGATAGTAGCATGACTCACGCAGTGGGCGGAGCTTAGAACTTTCACCTACACACACACACACACACACACACACACACACACACACACACACACACAAAGGAGAAAGTGAAACGCTATTTGATTTATTTAATAAACGAGATATTCAAGTTATATATATTTACAAATACGATTTAATAAACGAGATATTCAAGTTATATATATATATATATATATATATATATTTACAAATAGATACGATTATATACAAGACGTGTGAGTTAGAAGCATCATTGGTATCCAAAGGGTACGGTATCATAGGTGCCAGGTAACTGGTAACGTTTCCTATAGGTGTTACGGCACACCATCGTACCCCTAAGTTCCTTCACGCCTCCCAGCTTCTGCGCCCGAAAATTGTGGGTGCCTACAATTAGTTGGTGAGGTTGCAAACATACTAGATCCTTCAACGACTCAAAGTTAACAACCTCCCGATTCGCATGGTTGAGCGTAATACCCTTTGCCTTCACGATATATTTCATTTCATCCCCTACCCTGACCCGTACCCCATAAGTCTTAGGTCCTGTTGAGATAAAAGAGTCGGCGTATGCGTCGTCCCCATACTCATCCTTGATCTCATCAGTGAGCTCGCCGAGGAACTCCCCAATAGCGGGCATGTAATCACCCTCCCTCTCTGTGAATATCACGCTATCTGTATCGGCATACAATACTCTCCGCCCAAGAGAATGCAATAGACCCCAAAGTTTTATACGGGCGTAGGCTGTTGTGAAGCTCGCCACAGGTATGTTTGTAACCCTTGAGGTATCTGTGGCAAATTCAGTGTTGTTGTACTTTATTACGTAAGTATTACCTACATTCACGATCTCCATGACCTCTTTATCGGGGGCATTGGCATAATCCCAGACATCGCTATAACTTTGTGCCAAATGAATGTTCCCTCTGCCGGTATTCTGCGCAAATTTTCCCCATAGACTGTTTAGACACAACTTTGCACTAAAGCGCTTGCCAGGATTCTTTACAATTTGGACACGATCAAGTTGTATACCTTCGCGGTCGCGGTAACGTTGAATATAGGCAGACTTTTCATCTTCGGTATCAACTCCTCGCGGATACCCTGATGCTTCAACCTTATCCTTCAAAAAGGCGTTTATATATGGTGTGAAAAGGTTGGGGAGCTTCTGAAACCTCCACACCTCGTGTATCTTCAGTATTCTATAACCATGGCGTACGGCTAGGGCCAGCTCAGGACTTGTATATACGCCTCTGATCTTACGCTGGTGGGGTATATGGTTACATTCGCCGTTATCCTCTTCCGCGCACTTCACGCACAGGGGAAACATGAGCTTGTCGTCGATAACGACAGGTAAGATCGGCATCCATAAATTGCGTGGGGGGAGTACGTCTACGAAAGAGAGCCCAAAGTAATGATCATTCAAATTTTTTGAAAATTCATTGATGGAGGGTATGCTAGGTCCCACCAGTTTCTCAGGAGCGCCCACGGGGTACGGATGGCTCTTCATCACGTATGGGTATAAAGAACAGAAATCGTAGTAATGGAGCTTCACGCCCACCGTAGGTGGAAAGTATAGTCTGAATGGATTTGTACGTCCTCCAAACAAGCTATCACCACATTTGAGAGGGTCCAGCACCATTGAACGCTTGATCGTTTTTATTTCCTCACGGTATACATCTGTCTCCATCCGTGCATCATATTCATGCTCCCACAAGACTTTGTGAGTGAACTGTGATCCTATAAGTTGATCGCGGGTGCGGGTCCCTGCAAGACAGTCGGCAGGAGATCTACCGTGGATATCTCCGACGATACCGCACTCAGGGCGGGGGCATCCATGCCACCAGCATCCATTAAAGGAATACACAGTCTTCACACCAGTGACACGGTTTTCACTTAACCCATCAACCCAAAAAACACGTCCATTAATCTTAATGGGTACTTCACCCGTGTTGCGGGCGTGCTTTATGTATACACCTGTTTGTTGCTGCAGGTGTATGAGCCAGTAAATAGCCTTGTGTCCGTAACTGCGGGGGTTGTTTCGGTGAATAATGGCTAAGGTGTCTTTAGGCATGAAGTTATTCTTGAACACCGTAAAACATAATGATGCGATGGTGGTTGCGACTTGCAGTGGATCGCATTTGAAACGGGCTATGTACATACTTCTAAAGGCCTGGAAACATACTCTAAGCACGCGCACATCATTCACGCAATAACGCTCACATTCATCAGCTATATTATAAGGGTTACTTTCATTAAAACTGTCGTAGTATCGATCAAAGTCTTCACGTTCATCCATGCAGTCAAAATAATGTTTGGGGGGGTGGGCCTACGTAGTTTAAAGTCTCGCTGGTGAGGAAAGTGTATGGGAAGTATCCTTTGGAAACTTCAGCTGCTACTCCCATCACCTTGGGTAGCTTTGCTAATTTACAAGGTGTGAATAATAAAGTATCTTTAAATTGTACATTGCCTCTTATCTGCATCTGTATTAATTTGTTGCCTCTTTTCAATGGATCACCTGTAAATATCTCAGAGGATTCGTGTTCAAGCAACTCCTTATAAAGGAACTGCGTGTCAAACTTTGCCCCGTTATGGGCGAGAATATACACAGTCATTTTTTTGAACTTGTCGGCTAACTTGACAATATAGGACACAAATAGTTTCACAGGACTATCGCTGACATTCGTTTTAAAAACGTTTGTCCGTTTACCGCATTTGGGGCACTCGTCACATTCGATACCCATACACTCATCACAGATGGTCTGGCTCACAAGTAAATGTGGAATTACCTCTTTGGTTTCAGCGTTCGTATATGTTTCTATATCGTAGTACACAGTTATACAAGGGTTATTTTTAGGCTTAGCATCTTTCATATAACACACATGCTTTACTCCATCCGCCTTATATTCCTCCTGGCATGTAGGACAGTGAATTACGTCGCACTTGTGCTTAAATTTTCCCCAATTATCCATTGTGTGAAACATACCACATTCACAGATTCTCATTTTCCTGCACGTACCAATTGATTTATGGAGATCAAAGCAGCTATTATTGAAAAATGTGCGTCTACACACATCACAGTCTCTCTTCTCAACTACACGGCTTTCACATTTGGTGCTTTTACACTGCTCACATACCATGTGACATTCTTTACAATGTCTCACTATATCATCCGCAAACTCGAGGCACCCCTTACACAAATCATGATGTCTCCCATATTTTCGACTTTTGTCATAACTCGCGTAAAGCCCCCTTATATTACGGATGGGGAGATACGTTGTCCCTGACAATCCTAAAATAAGTAGGGGCCTTGTACGATCTCTCACACAGCTTTTAAAAACATACACAGTCCGGCGGCGATCATCCAAACCAAATATAACTATGCGCACATTCATTTCCTGTTCTACCTTTCTCAGCTCTTCAGGACCCATATTACAGTCAAATTCAAGTTCACAGTCTACAGCTAGTTTACGGGCACGCTCAACGATCGTAGGCAGCCAAATTTTTTGAGTCCGTGTATTTTGTACAGTAAACATACGTGCTAAGAGTACTGCTATAAAGCCGCAACCACGATCGACGTTTATATGCCTTCGGTAAATAGTTGGAGAATTGAAGTTAAGAGTGTACGGTATGGCACTATGACCCGCAACACGGAATACACGGTCAATATTTACCGTGAAGTTGTCCATATTGAAGGCTATACTACTTTGGACGGCTTGCATTATACGCCCTAATATATATTCTACATCTTCAGCAGCCAAACGTCTAAACGGTACTATCACCCAATAATCGTCTACATCACCGTCATCTGACCCGAACCCAAAGGACAGACTCGTCCTGACCTCACGCTCGTCGCGATTCTGAAGAGCAAACTCTATAATACGCTCTACAACCCTGCGTATCCCGCGCTCAATTCCATTGCTATACAGGGCTCTATGGTCGACCCTGACTCTATACCGATTTCTAGTCAAGGCGGGGGTGGGGGCTGCGGCGCGCACCAACTCGAACGTAATAACATCCTCAACAGAACGGGGGGCGGATGAATTAGTGGCTATATTAGGTGCTGCTGCTGGGGGCCCTGTTGCGTAGGAGGGTTGGGGATCTATTATTGTAGACTTAACAGAACGGGGGGCGGAATAAGGGGGTATATTAGCGGGAGGTGCTGCTGCTGGGGAGGTTGTTGCGTAAGAGGTTGAGGGTTGGGGGTCTGCTGCAACAGGTACGTATTTCGGCCGCTTTATACCTGATGTGGGGTTCTCATACCTCCGCTTTGGACGTGCAACCTGTATCGCTGGTGAGGGTTCAGGGGAGGAGATCACAACTACACTGTCATCGTCATCCGTAATGATAGGGTGCTCTACCTCATCGTCGGTTCTGTGGGAGAAGAAATATAAGGATCAGCACTCAAAATTTGTAATATTTTGTAAATGACCCACTTAGGAGTGTGACGTGTTAGAAATGGACTCTGTAGAAAAATTCAGATTCACGAGCCCATCCACATGTATTATATCTGGACCTACAGGATGTGGTAAAACTGTGTTTATGCTTAAAATCATTAAAGAAAAGGGCGAGATGTTCTCGAAATTTGTGCATAAAGTTATATGGTGCTATTCGACGTATCAATCAGTGTTCAACGAGTACCAAGATGATATTTTGTTCCACAAAGGTGTATATGACGTTAATTCGCTAAAGGGAACTGAACATACAATCATTGTAATTGACGATCTCATGTTGGAGATGGATAAAACGTTTGCCGAGACATTTACAGTATACTCCCACCATCTTAACATAAGCGTGTTCTTCATCAATCAGAATCTATTTTTCAAAAATAGATACATGCGCGATGTGTCGTTAAATACGCAATATCTAGTCTTATTCGCGCAACGTAGAGATGTATCACAAATTGGGGTATTAGCCAATCAAATGTTCCCGAATCAGCGTAAGGAGTTTTTGGAAGTTTATAAAGAAGCTACAAGCACGCGTTACGGATATTTGCTTTGCGACCTTCATCCGCGAAACACGTTTAGAGTGCTTCTGCGAACGAATATATTTCCAAACGAGCCTGAAACGGTGTATATTCCAGAATGACAAAGAGACTAAAGAAATACCATGAATTAATAAAAATCTATCATCGACTGCCCCGGGCAATGCAGCAGATGTTTATTAAAAATATCGACGCCGACTTTTTAAAATGCATCTGTGAAATCTGTCTTAACGTTATAAATTGCAATGTATCAATGAAAACCCATCAGAAGGCTCGCCTACGCCGCTACAAGAACATAATACGTACACTCGCTCGTAAAAGTCAAACTGTAGCGAAGAAAAAACGAGTTATTGTGCAAACAGGAGGGTCATTTCTCCCCATCTTATTTTCAGTTTTGGGCCCTTTACTGACTAGATTAATATAATGAAGAAAGTGGTAGTGATTCCCCACGAGGTGTACGCCTCACTGCAAAGAGACACGGATCTAGATCCCCGTAAAAGCAGACTTAAAAGAATGGAAAGCGAATTGTTAGCCCTATTAAACAGTGAAAAAACACCTGATGAGAAAAGAATCTTATACCAAGAAGCTCTGCAGAAATTTCTTCACGAGTACGAAAATTATAAGAGCCCTACAGAGATTCCTGTGGTTATTAGGCACAGCACGGGGGACGATGGCGACATAGGACCTGTACCCGACGACACAGCTGACCAACCAAAAAGATTAGCCACACAACATATCGAACATGTATTAAAAAATACCCTCCCACTTACATTGAGGAGTAAAGGCTTAAGTCTTTATAATCTATTGAATGAGGATCCCGCCATACAATGGACCGATACAGGGGAGATCATTGTGGAAGGATCAAAGGTACAGGGATCGAATATCGTAGACATTGTCCATGATCTGGTGAGAAAGTGGGATAGGCCATCACCATCAGGATGGAAGCATATTAAAGCAAGACTACAACAAATAAATGTCCCTAAAACGTTGATAGGAAATCTGAACAGGTTAAAAGACTTGGAACATGCAACGCCTGTGACACAATTGAAGGCGCCGTCACCCCCGGCGGTAACACCTTTGAAGAGGAGCAAGAAGAGGTTAAACCAACCCTACCCACGTGCCTCTAAAATACGCAAATGGCTAACGTATTAACTAAACGTTATTATGACATTTCTACCCCATCCTCTTACGGGGCGTAGATAGACTGTACAGAAGTGTTTACGGAGTAGGAAAAAAAGATGTTGAAAGATTTTTGAGGGAGCAGGACGCTTATACGCTTCATAAGCCTGTGAGAAAAAGGTTTAAAACAGCCAAGACAACGGCTTCCTCGATTGATTCTATTTGGCAAGCAGATTTAACAGACATGCAAAGATATTCTGTGTATAACGATGGTTACCGCTACATTCTATTCATAATAGACGTGTTCTCTAGATATCTGTGGCTAGTTCCTCTGAAAAATAAATCACCTGAAACAGTTGCTAAAGCCACCAAAACGCTAATGTTAAAAGAAAACAGGGTTCCTGGCTATTTTTGTACGGATATGGGGAAGGAGTTTATAGGCCGTGCTTTTCAGAATATGTTGACAGAGTTTAATATCAGCTATTACACAACCAATTCTATACATAAGGCTTCTTTAGCTGAAAGAGTTCAGCGCACCATAAAGGAACGCATGCACCGTTATTTTACACATAAAAACACATACAGATTTCTAGACATTCTGGAATCATTGGCATCATCCTACAACCGCTCACACCATCGCACGATTGGGGCAACACCTAACGAAGTTTTAGAAAGAGGTACGCTCCCGAGAAGAGATGGACCACCACCACCACCACCACCACCACCACACTCTGTGCGCTTCAAAATCAATGATTATGTAAGGCTGTCGCGTTCGGGGAATAAATTCGCAAAGGGTTTTGAGCAAGGATGGACACGCGAGATTTTTAAAGTTAGGGCTGTGAGACCTAAAGGTGTGATAATGATGTATTACATTGAAGATTTGAATGGGGAAGAAATCTCAGGAGGCTTTTACCGCGAGGAATTGCAGAAAGTTGCGTTTAATTTAGAAAAAAATGTGTTTAAAATTGAGAAAATTTTAGGAAGCAAAGGTTCAGGAAGGAGAAAAATGTACCTGGTGAAATGGCTAGGGTACCCAGAAAGCTTCAACACCTATATAAAAGCTGATGCAATAATGAAGCTTAAATAGTATGCAACATGGCTCCTAACCATTTCTACGTCACACTCCCGTCCTCCTCGTCCCTGTCTGTACACCCTAACAACACGCTAGCCAACTTTGTAACAGAACTCCATGGGCACATTGAATTGGGTCGTGATTCGTATGAGGTGGGGATATGCGAAATTCAGCTGGACACCGTCTTTTTAAATATTGAACATAAAGAAACCGTTTTTACGATTCTTAGAGACATTGACGAGTGTGAAAAAGCTGGGGTAGCTATGGATGAAACTATGCGCATCGCTTGGACTAAGATTGCACGGTATTACAGTACAGAAGTAAGACTAGGGCCGGGTCAATATGGTTCGGCCGAGGATGTTGTGAGAGGCTTAAACGTAAGTTTAAGAAACTCAAACCTTACGAATGATTTAGTATATGAAATCGTAAACAACCCTGCACATACACTAATCCTAAAATCAAAGACTAACAGATGTCTTAAAGAACATAGAAAGTTCAAAATTCTAACCAACGGCCGATATAGCGCAGCCTTCCAAAGAGACACATTTCACGAGACACAGTATAACTTGTCCAGATTAATGTATCAATTGAAGATGGAGAAATTGGCTGAAAGGTCCCCAGACATGTGCTATATTTACAGTAATATAGTGGAGCACCAGTTTGTTGGGGATACCCAGGCACGCCTGCTGCGCATTGCTCACATCCCCAACCATAGAGGAAGGAGTTTGAGTATTACATATGACAGACCCCATTATGTGAATGTCGCAACTAATTTAATAACCAATATCACAATATATATAAGAACGATTGAGGGCGAAAACTTCCCATTCGGTAACGGGAGCTTAACAGTGAAGCTACACTTTCGACGCACTGAGTTATAATGGATAGAAAGCCTTTCACCGTCTATCGAGGGATGCGATACCAGCGCGGTAGTGGACTTGGATCCATTTTTTCATCCATACTACGTACGGCTGTTCCTTTGCTGAAGAGGGGTGCCAGATACCTTGGAAGGAAAGCGCTACAATCAGGCCTTAACACTGCAGAAGACATATTGGCCGGGGCTAAACCTAAAGAAGCTCTAAAAAAACATTTAAAGCGTACACGGAACGAAATCATCAAAGATGCAAAGAGAAAAATGCGTGGTGGCGGGAAGAAGAAGAGGGCTCCCCGGAAGAAGAAGAAGGGGTCACGTGGTATTAAACGTAAAAGGCTATCAAAAAAGAAATGCTGTAAGCGAATGAAACCTATGGTTGACCACTTTTTTGACTGATATAAGCTAAGGATATTGATCTCATGAATCATAGTTTGTTTACCACTTGTCGAGAGAGGAGTCACTATTTCGCCATGGCACGCTTCATCCACCCATGTAGTTCACAATGCTGTAAATCGGAGCTGTCCTTTTTTGAGCTCCCGCCAACCCAAGTTTCTATTGAGCACAGTGATTTTATTACAATTAACCCTTTAAACACAATTAGTTCACCGAGTGCACCTATAGAATTCGTGATACCCAGCTCAGGTCCCTACTTTTTTGATCCAAGCTGTGTGCACATGTACGCTAAGCTACGTATAGCCCATTCTGATGGAACGGCCTGCGATGACAAATATGCTGTATACCCTGAAACAAACTTTCTGCACGCCATATTCAACCAGTGTGACGTATATTTAAATCAGACCAACATATCGGCAGGCACGGGGTACTATCATCTACGAGCCTATTTGGAAAATGTCCTCAACTTTTCCAAAGAAGCGAAGGCTACCTTTTTAAGTGCGGAGGGATATTATCAAACTAAAGATGAAAATAGTATAAAGGACAAATTTAAAAATTCTAAAAAGAAAATATACGAGTGTTTTGGACGGTTGCACACAGATTTCACTTTCCAGGAGAAGTTGCTTGTGAACGGGGTGGATATGAAAATAAAGCTCACCCGCACGAGTCCTGAGATCTGCTTAAATCTGGATGCGAATCAAGAAGAGGGTGCAAAGTCCGTTGTGGTTCACATTATGGACACATACCTCCGCGTACGGCGAGTGAAATTAAGTTCACCAAAACAACTAGAAATTGAGAAAAATTTACTAAACGCTACAGTGAAATATCCTATTAACAGAGTGCAGATCAAACTATATACGGTTCCTGCAGGGTTGGCATCGAAGCAGATAGAAAACATTGCCCTGGGAAATCTTCCTAAAAGGATATTAATCGGCATGCAGGACCACGCTTCGGTGAATGGAAAATATAAAAAGAGTGCCTTTAAATTCGAGAATTTCGGACTTAAAAATATAACTCTATACGTTAATGGCACTGCTTTGGGTGGAACAATGGGTACGGACTATTCATCAGACGCTGTGTTACCTCTTTGTGCCAGAGCCTATAGTAATCTGACCCATATTGCAGGTGATTGTGATGAGCTTGGTAATGGGGTAACGCAGGAAGAATTCATTGATCAATTTAACCTTTATCCGTTTGACATTACACCTGACTTATCTGCTAGCGTAAATACCCATTTAACACCACAGCAGAGCGGTAACATCTCAGTGCGGCTGGAATTCGCCAAGCCTATAGACGCTCCTATTAGTGTACTAGTATATCTCGAATCGCAAGCCCTAATAGAAGTAGATAGATTTAGAAGCGTTATCACTGACTTTTAAAATGGATGCTAATACACTTCAGAAAGTAATGGAGCGAGTCACACGTTCCAAATTTATCGGCGTGTTTGCGAAGAATGAAACATTGAGTTTGCCAAGTACGCGAGAATGCGGTAGTCTTATTGTGAACACAGACATCATCGGTAATGAAGGGATTCACTGGATCGCTGTCTATTTTAAAAATAGACAGCGCCTGTACTATTTTGATTCACTCGGTACTCAACCCTGGAGTGACCCTATTATTGTAAAATTTCTCGCTCAGTTACATATTCCCGAAGTTGTATGGAACCCATTTCGTATGCAGGGATATTTTACTAATGTTTGCGGAATGTACTGTGTCTCATTTCTCATGCATATGTCAAATGATAAAGAATTTATAAATTTTTTAAATTTATTTGACCCGTGTCACACTCACCGAAACGATGAAATGGTATGCAGACAGATAAAAAACCGTTTTCCAATTGTACGTACTCGTTGTATATTATAATGTTTTTGTTCGTATATTTGTATATTCGTTTATTGTACTGATTTCTTTCATTTAATAAATTTATGAAAATATATTGTCTTCTTATCCCAAAAAGATCGAAAAACACTTACATTATTTGACATTGTTGACTGATTAGTATATCATCCGTATTCCCTTCAAAAGATTGTATA
This sequence comes from Bathynomus jamesi, assembly GCA_023014485.1. NCBI lineage: Eukaryota > Metazoa > Arthropoda > Malacostraca > Isopoda > Cirolanidae > Bathynomus > Bathynomus jamesi. The sequence continues at coordinate 35,819 of JAJOZX010005954.1, forward strand.
ACTCGTGTCAAATCCTCATCGGACCTTAAAGGAATAATGAAAACATATACAGAGTATACAGACAGACTGATCCCCATTATGTGAAGATATCTTTGGTTCGAGGAGTGAACGCCATAAAAATTTCGATTTTAGCATAATGGGGAAATAACACTGATTGACATTTTTGGCGAGTATCTAATTGACGAGATACTACAACTCTCCATATATATATAAAATTAATTATGGGCACTTACATTTCTATGGTAGTCCCTTGCGTCGGGTTGTAAGGAGCGTCACTGCAAATATCTTCTACGGTTTGCGTCGAAAATAGTTCGCCACAATCAGTCGCATTGAAAAGACTAATTGTGGTTAATGCTGCAGTATCACGTTCTTCATACAAGTCTGGGGAGACGTACAGGTCCATGGTGGAGGATGTGTGACACTGCTGACTGATCAGTATATCATCCGTATTCCCTTCAAAAGATTGTATAACTCGTGTCAAATCCTCATCGGACCTTAAAGGAATAATGAAAACATATACAGAGTATACAGACAGACAGATCCCCATTATGTGAAGATATCTTTGGTTCGATTACCAATTTCGATTTTAGCATGATGGGGAAATAACATTGATTGACATTTTTGACTAGTATCTATTTGACGAAATACTACAACTCTCCGTATATATATAAAATCGAATTATGGACACTTACATTTCTATGGTAGTCCCTTGCGTCGGATTGTAAGGAGCGTCACTGCAAATATCTTCTACGGTTTGCGTCGAAAATAGTTCGCCACAATCAGCCGCATTGAAAAGACTAATTGTGGTTAATGCTGCAGTATCACGTTCTTCATACAAGTCTGGGGAGACGTACAGGTCCATGGTCGAGGAATGATTATTCACTGATGCGAAAATAGCTACTGTTACTCCCAACTGAAAATATCCCCTTTTATATGCACATTCGCCAAGCTCCGCCCAAAAGACCAGATGTCCGTCGTGATTGGCTGCCGATGTAGCTGGGTGGAGCTATGACGTGTACCATTCCGCTATAACGGGTACGGACGAGTAATTGCATCTTTATATTTTCACTAATAGAATTAATGCTCTTATTCTCCTTTGAAAATTATTTGGTGATTCGTATAGAACTTTTGATATTGAATCCAAATATGGTTTCAGAAGTTTTCTATCACCCATAGTTTTCGAGAAAATAATATTTCCATTTACTCAATTTCCCGCATCATTAGTCACTAATGTAATCGAGAGGGTATAAAGAGATATATCATAATTATATTTTAAAAATAACATTCGGTTTCAACGTTAAACTGTAGGTCTAAGGTGGTCATTACACATAATAAAATAAAGTGGTTGGCAGATAAATGGGCACCCTACGTGTCCTAGTGGTTAAGACGCTGGGGCTGTTGATGGTTCAAACTGTAGGTCTAAGGTGGTCATTACACATAATAAAAGAAAGTGGTTGGCAGATAAATGGGCACCCTACGTGTCCTAGTGGTTAAGACGCTGGGCTGTTGATGGTTCAAACTGTAGGTCTAAGGTGGTCATTCCACATAATAAAAGAAAGTGGTTGGCAGATAAATGGGCACCCTACGTGTCCTATGGGGTAATCTCTACTGAACTTCATTGCTAATAACTCTCAGTAATCGAATGACATCCCAAGTCGTACCTTTTCATTATAAATGGAATCCTTTATTTGAACAAAACTCTCGCTCTCTTTCTATATATATATATATATATATATATATATATATATATATATATATATATATATAGTGTATGAGAGATAATTGTTATTATTACTAAATTGAGGTTATTGGTAATGGATCTGGGCAAGGTGTAATAATGTAATAGACCATAATATTCTATTGAAATAATTTGTATTGTTATGGTTTTAGATAATTTAAGCTCAGGACCTGCATTGTCTACATCGACTCCATCCGTGATATAAAAATAAATGCATATTTTATTTAATTATTTCATTACATTTATCGAATGTAAATTATCTGCTGCGGTGGATGACTCCCCATCCAACTACCACTCAGATCCAACGTCGCTTAGTTGCTCGGCTGAGTTATGATAAAAGAAAATTATGGCAGTGGGTATGAGTAAGTTGTTTGATGTAATAGAACACAACATTCTACTCAATAATTTGTGCTGTTGCGGTATTAGAGGGTCAATCAGTGACTGAATTAAAAGTTATTTGCCCGATAGATATAATATGCATCAGTAAATGAGGCTTGCACCACTAAAGCGTTTGCCAAACATGGTGTGCCACGGTAAATTCAATTTATATAGATATGAGTAAGGTGTTTGATGTAATAGAACACAACATTCTACTCAATAATTTGTATTGTTGCGGTATTAGAGGGTCAATCAGTGACTGAATTAAAAGTTATTTGCCCGATAGATATAATATGCATCAGTAAATGAGGCTTGCACCACTAAAGCGTTTGCCAAACATGGTGTACCACGGTAAATTCAATTTATATATATATATATATATATATATATATATATATATCATTATATTTCTATATGACACCATACAAATTACGCGTAAATATTTTCATTGTAGAAGTAATAACAATGACAATATTAATATCTGAAGTCAGTGGTGATTTCTGCTCGAATAGCTTGTAGAAGGATAATCCCTCGACCCGAAAAAGGTCCCTAGAGACCTTTTTCGTTCGAATCGTGTCCCTAGAGACACGATTCGAACTGATTTAGTTTCTGCCTTTCATCGTGTGTGTGTGTGTGTGTGTGTGTGTGTGTGTGTGTGCATGAGTTGTTTATTATATATATATATATATATATATATATATATATATATATATATATATATATGTATATCAAGAGTGGTCTGGAAGGAGATGTTTCATAATTTTCTTTTCCGGACGTTTTTCCCACTGTTATTCGTGACTTAAATATTTATAATAAAAATCAAGTGTCTAAAAAGTTATTTAATAAGCAGAAATAAGATGTTTAAAAGAACAGATATTCTCCGTCCGACCCCGCTATAGTGGCTTGGGCAATTCCAAATGAATAATTTCTTTATTTTTCGTCATTTTTTCATTTTTTCGTCGCAGGAATGAGGCTATATGTTTCATAAGTTTTCATCTCGTTTGGTGGAATTGTATCGTAAATTATTTAAATGAAGTTTCATAATTAAATTAATTGGTTTTACTGTTATTTAGGAAAATTTATATTGGGAGCAAACGTTACAATAATAAGCTTATGTCGATATAGTTACCCATTGAATTGGAACTCTTTATTCACGTTTGCTATTATTTATTGATTGGTGGATAATTAGTTGGGTATCCCTTATAAAAATCATTTCTGTCTAACGATTTATTTATTGGGTAACTTTACTAATTCTATTAACGCGTAAATCTTTCTGAAACATGAAATCATTGTTCAAAGGCTTTATTTGCTGGATCTATTTAAACTCCTTCGCGTGCAGTTTAGGTAATTACATTTATTCAAGTAGAGTTTGCAACCTCTCCTTTCTTCAAGCGAGTACTGCAACGTTATACACTATCGGATTATGTTTTGGGTAACTTTTGGACAGAAATAAGATGTTTAAAAGAACAGATATTCTCCGTCCGACCCCGCTATAGTGGCTTGGGCAATTCCAAATGAATAATTTCTTTATTTTTCGTCATTTTTTCATTTTTTCGTTGCAGGAGTGAGGCTATATGTTTCATAAGTTTTCATCTCGTTTGGTGGAATTGTATCGTAAATTATTTAAATGAAGTTTCATAATTAAATTAATTGGTTTTACTGTTATTTAGGAAAATTTATATTGGGAGCAAACGTTACAATAATAAGCTTATGTCGATATAGTTACCCATAAAAGTTTTAATTCGGTGATGCTCTCATAATTCGTTGGGTAACCCTTATAAAAATTCGTTTTCTGTCTAACGAAATAGGGTAACTTTGTTAATTCTATTAAAGCGTAATGAAAGAGGCGCTTGTGTTATTTTATACGGTTGAATCTTGAATAACCATATAAATATATATTGTGGTATTTTATATGGTTCATTAGTTTATTATATATACAAGTACATTTGGAATAACAGCCGTCATATATGTGTTACACGATTAATGGGACACATGGCGCTATCTGGAATACCTTGCGCTATCTGGCAACTCAGCCAGAATAGAGGATTATAAAAGATCGCGAAGCTGGTGAAGAACCATTCCCCCCTCGGCTCCGGCCGAGTAAGGAGCTCTGCTCCTTCTATTTCTGGCCCTTTGGTAAACCCCTTAGTGGCCTCTTAGGTTAGGGAAACGAAAATAAATTGGGGGAGAACTCCACTCTGTCCTTCAGGTGTCTCTCTCCCTCCTTCAGGTGTCTCTCTCTCTCTCTCTCTCTCTGCGCATGTATCTTCCTCCTTCAGGTGTCTCTCTCTCTCTCTCTCTCTCCTGCATGTTTGCCTCCAGCATGTGTACTGCATGTGTACATCCAGCATGTGTACTCCTGCATATGTGCGTATGTGTGTACCTCCAGCATGTGTACCTACTGCATGTGTACTCCTGCATGTGTGCGTATGTGTGGTGTACCTCCAGCATGTGTACCTCCTGCATGTGTCTCTCTCTTCTTCAGCTCTCTCTCCTTCAGGCATCTCTCTCACCTTGGCTCAGCCAACTGGCTGATTCTGGCTGATTAGGAGCCTATAAAACAACGCCAGCCCGGCTGGAAGTCTTAATGTGCACTTGGCTCCTGCCAGGTGAACACCTCTCCTCCTTTCTCCTCCTCCTCCTTTCTCTTGGGGCTAACGCCCCTCCAAGTTTCCCCCCACCCCCCATTGCAACAACCCCCACCCCCCTTTGCAACATTACATAATAACCTGCAACATTCCTGCACTCTCCCCTTTTTCGGCTATACTACTATCCCATAAGGTATTAAGTTTATCCAACGCGGATTTACCTAACGCGCCGTTCTCGAGGAATCTAACCTCCGCATTGGACGAGGGTTTACTGTATATATATATATAATATACAATAAATCACAGAACAACACGTAATCTTTTTAATAAGCAAAAAACCACAGGGAAAAGGAAAAGGAAGCACGAAATCCGAGCGCTTTCGTGATATATTCACATCTTCAAGGACAAAATGTGAATATATCACGAAAGCGCTCGGATTTCGTGTTTCCTTTTCCTTTTCCCTGTGGTTCTTTGCATATATATATATATATATATATATATATATATATATATATATACAATCTGTGACAAAAGTTTTGCCTCTCCGAATATTATTATAAATATATATATATGGGTGTGCCAAAATGATGTACAACTTTTGATTTGGAATTAAAATTTTTATTTTTGGATCAGTGTTTTGTTTCCAAACAAAAGCCAGTTCATTCCCATAAAAATGAGAGCGGAAATTGTCAATAGTTCATGACGAACTCGATTCAAGCACCCCGAATCTGGATGAGAGAGGCGACGTGGACATTGAAGTTCTCAACACATTGCCAAGAATCTCTGCTGGAATGCGTCTTACTTAACTCTTCCTAATGTTGATCCTCAGCTCGTCAGTGTCTGAGAGTTGTTTCGTAGATTTCGCTTGGGATACCCCAAGAAAAAGAAGTCAGGGGGTGATAAATCAGGGGACTTTGGTGGCCATGGTACTGTCAGTACTTGGACGGTGGCCATTTTTGCAGCCAATCATAGATGCTGGAGGTTGATGACGTTATGACTCGACTGTAAATTAAAAAGTGACGGTCATATTCAAATCATTAAAAGTTAGTTGAAGTTGTCTATTGTAAATAAATGCGAAATGCCTTTAAAGTGTGCTGCGGTAATCTGTACCTTCAGTTTGGTTTTTTAATATTCAAAGTACGAGCAACATATGACACACGATACAAGATACAAATACAATACACGATACAAATGACCAAAATACTAAAACGTAGCATATCAATTAGTGTGAAATAATAAAACAGAGTTGTTATTGTTGTAACAAGATATTCTACTAATTGCTATGGTTATATTTATACTTTTTATAGTAATATTAGTATGATTTTACTGAAGTTAAAAAGTAACGAGTAACGCGCTGTTTTGACTAAAAATTTAACGACGTTATCAAAAACGTTACCAAATTTGAAAAGTCGTGTCGTTACCACTGACGTTACTGAAAAAGTAACGTCGTTAGTAACGTCGCTACTAGTAACGACGTTATTGTCCAACTCTGACCACAACGTTACCAAGATCTGGTCGTCCACCCAAGAAACGCCAAGAAGCTCGTTCACGACGTTTCCAAGAATCCTCAGTTTACCACGAAGGACTTACAGTCGTCTCTGGCTACAGCTGGAGTAGAAGTAATTCGTCAGATAATCAGGAACTCTTTGCACAAAAGGGCGGGTGGCACGAAGAAGTCGTTTCTGCGCCCTGCTCACAAAATTCTCAACTAAAGTACGAGAAAGAGCATTTGATGCTCCAGAAGATTTCAAGAACATCATCTTGTAGACTGATGAAACGAAAATTGAACTGTGGAGTCATAGCCACAACCGTTATGTTTGGAGGAAAGGCAATGAGGCAAAGGCAAGCGTTCAAGGAACAAAGTACTGTGCCTACTGTCAAACACGGTAGTAATTCCGTTATGCTGCGAGGATGTAACTCATCGTCTGGTGCTGGTAATTTGGTGCGCATTGCGGGAAAGATGGATTCCGTGAAGTACCAGCGAATATTGGAGAAGAACGTCTTGCCCTCGCTGCGAAAATTGAAGCTTGGGCAAAAGTGGATGCTAAAACAAGACAATGATCCAGAGCATACTTCAAAGTCGACAAAAGCTTGGTTCAACAAAATGATGATGAAACTTCTGGATTGGCCCAGCATGTCTCCAGAGCTCAGTATCATCGAACTTTGTGAAGAGTGCTGAAGCTAGCCATGCATGCCCGGAAGCCAACAAATCTTTGGGAGTTGGAAGCTTCTGCAAGGAGGAGTGGGCGAAGACGCCTCAAGAGAAGATCTAGAAGATCACCCATAGTTTTAGGAAAAGTCTCAAAGTCATAGCTGCAAAGGTGGTCCAATCAGCTATTAATTGGAAGGGCGCCATACTTTTTCACATTGTCTCTGCGCACTTATGTATGACTGTTTCGATTGTGCAATTTGTTGCTATACTTTTGCTGATACTATATCACCTACCCATTAAATATACTTGCGGGTTGAACGTTGCTGTCTTTATTCATCCTACGGTCGTTAGGTATTTCTATGAAAATATAATAAGGGTGCTTAAACTTAATTTGTCAACTATTTTTTGTATATTATATTGGAATATCATGCATGAAATCACACGATTTTGCATAATGTAAAATTTGCCTCAACCAAGGTTTGAACGCACCACCTCTTGACTAGAAAATGAGGATACTCACTACTGACACTACGACAGGATAAACGTTAACAGAACCTGTCATATATTTAAACGACCGAGAAAAAGCATCGCTTTCCCCGTCCAGAGGTATTTTACATGTTAATCGTCCCGCACTCGAGGTAATGACCAGCATTTCATTCAAATTATCTGATGCAACGCTGGGGGTCTCATAACTGGAATATCATACATGGACACGCACGATTTTGCGTAATGCAAAGTTTGTTCCTACGAGGGTTCGAACCCATCACCTCTTGAATAAAGGGGCTACGTCGTGGCCAATGTCGTAACACTGCTTCCCGGAGATCAGCGAAGTTAAGCGACATTGGGTCTGGGTAGTAGTTGGATGGGAGCCCGTCCTCCGCGCCCAGATTATGTAGTTACCCGTGGTTCGGATCCCATGTAAAGCCGTAGGTCCCCTCCTTCATATGACCTTAGATGTTGCGAAGGAGGTTAAACAACCCCAATTAATTTTAATCTTGAATAAAGGTGAAGGCACTAGCCATTATTCTACGATGTAGTATAGTGGCTAGCGCCCTCATCTTTTATTAGAGAGGTGGTGGGTTCGAGCCATGGTGAAGGCAAATTTTGCATGTATACACACACACACACACACACATATATATATACACACACACACACACCACACACATATATATATATAATACACACACACACACACTTAGATTTAGACTTAGTTCCCATCTGGAGGCCTCCAGGTTGGGTCCCGTGCGATGCGTCTCCCCCGTCGGTAAACTCGCCACTGCGCCCCGTCTCTGGCCAGATCTGTTCTCTGGCGCTAGGTTAAACCCGGATTCTCTCTTTCTACCGTTTTGAGCCACGTCGTCTTTGGTGTCCCCGGGGCCTCGATCCCACTATCTTCCGTAAACAGCCTTCTCGCAAGTCGGTCCTTCTCCCATCCTCTCCACATGGCCGTACCATCCTCCGCGCATCCACCACCCTGTCCACTATGGTGAATTTAACGCCGAAGTTGACTGCATCATAGGGTTTCAATGGCGAAATAGGGCAGCCGGCTCGCCACTCCTCCGCTACCCGTACTCAATAACTTACTTCGTCTTAGGATTGTACGTTATTATTGTAAATTTCTTTTCAAGGTTTCTTATTATTCATACAAAAAAGATATGCCTTATTTCAGAACGCATTTTTCAGACTACTGAAAATTAGTTCTACTCTATCATTATTACTTGAGCTAAAATATATTTTATCCGTACAATTCACAATTATTTATGTCATGAAATGAAAATAACGTTCATGTTATTTTGTATCTTCTAAAAGTTTACTCTTCTTTCACGTACTTAACATGACGAAAGTCAAGTAAATGTCAATTTAGTCAAATTTTGGCCTACTTTCAACTCGAGACTCCTTCCGAGTTTAAAACCGAGATATTTATATCAAGCATTCATTTACTTATTTTTTACTACAAAATATACAGCCTCATCCTACCCTTTGAACAGAAGTTTTAAGCTAGTGAGAACTTAACATTTACTTTAAAACTCACGAACCACTTACATTTTGAGTGCAGCTTCACAAATTTGGTCTCACTGACTTTGGATGTGGAGCTCAAAACGTTATGGCTGTGGTATTTTTGTAAATTTATGGACTGACTGCTTTCTCTCGATTCACAAAATTGTATAAATTTTGTACCATCGTGTTCTGACTAGATGCATAACATTATTTATTATCCATCCATCCATCGTGTTCTGCCATTCAGGCAGGTCCAACTCATGTGCCCCGCCAAAGTGTTCTATCCTGAGCTATCCTTTTCATCTCATGGTAGCTCCTGCCTGCCTTCAAATCATCCAGCATTGCTTTCCTTTTCCTTCCCCTCGGCCTTCTACCTTCATATCTACCCTCTATCACCTCCTTCAACAATCCTTCTCCTTTCAAAACATGTCCGATCCATTTCTTCTGTCTTTCTCTTATCACCTTAATGAGTCTTCTTTCCTCCCTCACCTGTTGCAGTACTTCCTCATTACTTTGGTGTTCCCTCCAGCTATCTTTAGCATTCTTCTCCAAATCCACATTTCAAAACTTTCCAGGAGTTTCTTTTCAGTTGTTTTCAGTGTCCATGTTTCTGTTCCATACAGTACCACACTCCATATCAAACTTTTTACTAACCTTTTCTTCAGCTTCAAGTTGAGTTTACCTGTAAGTAGTCTTTCTCTGTCTCTCAAAAGCTACCTTACCCATACCAATTCTAGATCTTACTTCTTTATTGCAATCTCCAGTGTTGGTTAATAAACTTCCCAGATATTTAAACTCTCTCAGCTTCTTCTAAGGTCCGATTTCCTATCGTTAGGTTCATTTGTGCTCCTTTCCTTCTTGCAATTTTCATTACCTTTGTCTTGATCACATTAATTCTCATTCCGAATTCTTCTGCCGTTGTTGTCAAGCTATTGACCATTCTTTGCAGTTCTTCCACAGTACTACAAACAAGTGCCTTGTCATCTGCAAACCTTACAGATTTGGCCAATTTACCTCCCACTCTAATTCCCTCTTCCAGATCTGAGAGTGCTTCTATTATCATTGCTTCCGCATAGATGTTAAATAACACGGGGGACAGGGAGCATCATTGCCTGACCCCTCTCCCAACCAATCCAGGCTCCGATTCTCCTCCTGCAACTCTAACATTTACAGTCTGGCCAAGATATAGAGTATTATATTTTGCCAAAAATAACGCAAATTGTAAAGTAGCTCCGTTAGGTAGATCTTAGAACATACTCAGCTGAACATCATTTTGTTCACACAAACTTTGCTCTAAACATTTTTGTAGTGAAAGAATTTGTTCGATGTTTACATCAAATTATTCACGACGATGTCCTCTGAAAATGTAGAGGCTCCCACCGGAAACGTGTGCTGATCCGCAGGATCAAGTGAACAATTTCTGGAACCTGGAACCTAGAACCTTTTGCGGGCATTTGCCCTTGGCCCCTCCTTTCTGCATAAAAAAAAATCCTCAAAATTTCAACTTACAATTTGTTTTGATATCTTCACAAAAGTGAAGGAAACGCAGATATCAGAAATTATAAATAAATTTCTTGACAAGAAATTTGTTGATAAGTTTTGATATGTTAGAATTTTCTTAAAAAGAAATTTGCTTCTCATTCATTTTCAATTGACGATGGCTCTGTTTTGAGATTAATTGGTTGATGCGTAGGAAATGAAATTAATTAAATGGAAAACATGTTATGCAACATTTCGGAATACAAACGGTATATATATATATATATAAGAGTGTCCCAAAACAACGTATACATTTTTAAAAAACTTATAACAGGCGAACCCACTAACGGATTCAGATGATTTTTATTTCTTTTTATAGGTAAAATATACAACTTCGAAATAATAGATAGTTTAATTTGTTTTAAACACGTAAGTGTTCGAAATGTCGACCATTGACATCAATGCACCACTGCGCTCTTTGATTCACTGATTGGCAGACTTCAACAAAAATGTTTGTAGGGATATTTCTACACGCTTCTTCAACTGTGCTCTTTAGTTGTTCAAGTGATGTAGGTCTTCTACTGTATACTTCATTTTTCAAATGACCCCATAAAAAAAAGACAAGTGGGTTCAAATCTGGTGAACGTGGTGGATACTCGGTACTACCTCGTCGTCCGATCCACCGATAATGAAATGTTTCATCAAGGTAGTTCCTGACATCCTGATGGTAATGAGGAGGTGCTCCATCTTGTTGAAAGTAAATGTCCTCATCTCCGTATAGCTGTCGAATTGCAGGAAAACCTTTTCCCCGAAGCATGTTGAGGTAGCTATGGCCGGTAACTGTACCATCGAAAAAGAATGGACCAACCAAACCTTTGGAAGAAAAACCACATCAGACAGTTATACCCGGTAAATTTACATGTCGTTCCACATAAATGTGTGGATTTTCTTGTGACCAGTATGTGCAATTATGACGATTAATTATACCATTCAACTTAAATGTAGCCTCATCAGACCACACAATTTTGTCCGCAAATTGGCCATCTTCTGTGTTTTTTACTCGAAACCATTCGCAAAACTGGATTCTGCGATCCGGATCATCCTCATTCAAGGCATGTAATAATCTCGGGATGTAAGATTTCCATTTAGCATTCTTCTGAATTCTGTGGACACTTGTCTTACTTTTCCCTGTTTCACGAGCACATTGTCTCACAGATTTTCTTGGTGATCGGTTGAATACCTGTAGCACTTCATCAGAAGTGTTAGCATCTGTTGATGTCTTTGGACGCCCAGTCGCTTGCTTGTACACATCATGCACAGTACCGTATACTTCAAATTTCTCACAGATACGTGAAATAGTAAGTCGAGTTGGAGGAATAGTTCCAAAATTGTCTCTCCGCTGTTGTTGAACCTTTGATATCTTCTCAACTTTAAAATACGACTTTAGTATCCATTTTCGTTGCTCAAATGATAAGCGCACACTTCCATTTTCCATGTTTACTGTAGGCAGGCAAAGCTATTACTAATTTCGATTTTGTATCTCCTTAGGCTAGCCAAGGCTGTTAACAATTTCGCTTTTGTATCTCCTTAGGCTATAGGCTATAAAAAGAAATAAAAATCATCTGAATCTGTTAGTGGGTTCTCCTGTTATAAATTTTTTAAAAATGTATACGTTGTTTTGGGACACTCGTATATATATATATCGTTCCATTTAATTTACATAGGAATGTTGTTATTAAATTCTAAAAAAAAATCAGTTAAATATGATTGCAAATTGGTACGATGCAGTGATCCAGTTTTTTATGAATTTCGACAAAATAATTTATATTTTAATTATTTCATAAATGAATTTTTAAATCTCGTTCTAATAATTCAATTTACAACTGAATTACAAGAGCTAAAAAAAATATCAGATTCAATAAACCCATCTTCTGTTTCACTCGGAAACATTTCAACTTCAATCATCGTGCGGGAATAATTTTTGCTAAGTTATGTTTGCCCCGAGTTGAATAAAACTGATTTTGGCCAAACCTGTATCTATAAAATGTTTTAAAATTCTCTTTATTCTCTGATCTTATGGTCTTCAATCTTAATTATTAATGGTGTCTTTTAAAGAATAAGGAGCAGAGATGAAATATTCTTATAATAAGTTTATTCTTAAATGAAAAGAGTTTATTTTTTTAGAGGATGAATTGTAAGCTGGTAAGGGAGTGAATATGACGGGGTCCCGACAAAAGCCCCCTAGGACAAAAGCCCCCTGGACAAAAGCCCCTCAGTTAAAGTACAAAGTAGGACAAAAGCCTCCATTTTTTATATTATTGTTCGTGTGCTATGAAGTAATCCTAAACAAATATTATAATCTTTGTCTATGTTGATTCACTCTAGTTGACCACTGTTTTGTCTACCTGAATGGTTAGGTTAGGTTAGGTTAGGAACGTGCCACAAAGGAGCATCAACAGCGTTTGAAGAACCGATGTCTGGACTATGTGAATGAGAGGAAGACCTTGGAGGAATTTCTGAATGGTGTAGGTCACACTTGGTCACAGCATTAGGTGGAAGTAAAATGAACTTTAAATGAACCTTAACACTTAATGAACTTTTTAATATTGTGCTTTATTTGTTTGATTTTCCCTAGATATGGTATGATGTTCCTTTTATAATGTTCATTTTTATGGTTGTGTAAATAATTTTGTGCTCCTGTAAAATAGTGAGCTATAAATTTATAATGCAAGTGTTAATGTGTGCTACTGTATAATACTTATAAAGCTGACTTTGCGTAGATAAGGCATGATGATCCTTTTATAATGTAATTTTTTATTGTTATGTAAATATTAACGTTAATGTGTGCTACTGTATAATACTTATAATGCCTTCCTTATTGCAGTCGTATGATATAATAAATGTAATATTTTACATGTCAGAGAAGTGTTCATAAACTGTAAATAATAAAGAATAAAAATAATGATTAAAAAAATTCTTATTATTTTTCCTAGGGGGCTTTTGTCCTAGGGGGCTTTTGTCCTACATCCGAGTATGACTTCCCTTACAAGTCCCTCTTTAAGATAATTCTTGGTCAAAATCCCTCAGTTCATCGCTTTCATCGAACCAAATGAGCTTATATACTGTGTGTACTTGAGGTAAAAGGGTTTACATAATTTGGTGGATTTACATGAAGCTCTATTATCATAAACAGTCATTTCGGGGTAAAAAAAAAAAAACATTCTCAATAATTGAACTTGACATTATATAATTAGTGAGTTTTCTGTTATATAACATTCTCTTCAGTTTTTAGCCCCAAAATATAAAGTTTACAGATGAACGAAACAGGTAATAAATAAACTTTTTTAGATGTACCAGCGAAAGTAAGCCCTACGGGCCCATTTAGCTACCTGCGGTGCTGCGTCCTTCGGCCTCAGTAATTGGGGGACCTACTGACCTCCAATTACTGGGGAGTCAATGATTTTCGGTCAAAAGAACGCAGCCATGAAAATTTTAAGTTTCACAAGTCTTGATACAATGGGTTCAAATGTGAAGCTAAAGATTTTCATTGTTGCGTTCTTTTCTATAGTTTTATTGACCGAATAATTGAACCCTCAGTAATTGGGGGTAATTGGGCGCTAGAGTAAAAAGTTGAAACAAAGCAAAGCGCATTTATTTCTATGTTCAGAATTGCTTTATCTATTCTAATATTGTGACGGTCGAACTGTGAAATTTGTTACTTATGGCCGGCCAAACCACTGGCCAGATTTGGATGAGAGTTGGGGGATAGAAGTAACTGAGGCCGGGGAAGAATATAGGCTATGTGGCGTCGGCCTCCGAGGTCATCTGAGGCCGATGGAGGACATTTTTGCCGTTTCCCGGCTTAGGAGGCCAAATTTGGACTTGCTTATGAAGTCAAAAGTTGTAGGAAATGGTCGCTTTAGAACACGGAAACGGTTCCTCGAGAGAAAAAATTATTAGGTAAAAGTTGCTTAAAATTAATCGAAACCTACGGTAAAATTATTGAATGCCCGGTTAGGTTAATTGAATGCCCGGTTAGGTCAACTGCACGCCCTTGACGATTGGTTAGGTTAAGTCGTGACTTAACCGAACTAATCGTCAAGGGCGTACAATTAACCTAATCGGGCATTCAGTTAATCTAACCTGGCACTCAGTTGACCCCACCGGGCATTCAATTAACCTACATTTACGTCTCATTCTAAAGTTGTTTAAAATTAATTGAAACCTACGAAAAAAATTATTGAATGCCCGGTTAATTGAATAGTACGGCGGGATATTTTTGCTACCCGCACGAAGGGCGAGTTCTCTGCTAGTTGTAAATACATGGTGTCTACAGACGGACGGACAGGACTGCCTTTTCATAATATGGCTTAGTTACTCGTACTATTAGTACTTTCTACCTCTTATTCAGGAAAAAAATTACTTTCCTCTTTAGGTACGATGAATTTTTTTAGCTTTATGATAGTGAAATTTAAACTTTCAAGCATTAAATCAAGGGTCTCCCGCGCATTTTGTGTTATAATTGTTTGGTGTTTCAGCACGAAATCGTTTATTTGCGAAATTTCTTTATTGCAAATTTACACCCTTTTTATGAATCTGAAAAATGTATCAACAAATTCTTGTGGAATATCCATCATCCAAAATTTTCTGTTCCATCTGTATCTAAATTAGATATTTATTTAAAACTACTATATTTTTTAACATCATGCCTGAAACGTTGTACCACACCGAAATCCATCCTTAATAAAACTTATCGGCAAAGGCGCTTTAAATTCATAGCTGTTAACCCAACCCCAATTCAGATATTTTTACACCATAAAGAAAAATTACCCAAATACTTAAAGTCTTCCCTTGCTTATATATATTATCGTGCTGACTGCGAGGCCAGCTATATTAGACAATCGTTCTTACATTTAAAACAAAAGTTGGACAAACAAATATATATCCCGCAGAACTGGATGACCCCTTTCTAAACCAGAGTACTCATTCATCCGAAAAGCTCAGGTAAATACTCCCATCCAATAGTCTCAGAAAACTTCAAAATATTAACATACAGTTCTTATATAATTACTGTAATTTAAAAATTCTATAAAATCGTTTTACATCAATCATTTAAAGCGAACATTTATGCAGGAAGGATGGGCCGAAAAGCGAGTGCCCGCAAAAACACCCCTCTCATAAAACAAACATCCTCTACCCAACTACACATAATTCAACAACCAACTATCTATTTACAGTTAGGGAACCAACCACTTCCTTCATAAATTTGACCTTTAATAATTAATTAATCGAGGTTTGGTCGGAAATATTCAATAATCTAGTTCAGGGGTGATCAACATACGGCCCGCGGGCCGGCTCCGGCTCGCCAAACAATTTCTTCTGGCCCATCTTAGTCCCAATAAATTTTAATGAGAGATTTAAGGATTTCTCCCGACATGCCAGCGAGATTTGTTTATTTGAAAACTGGTGAAAAGAGAATAAACTCCCACTTAAAACATGTTGTGTGTATACAGTAACTTTTTATGATAATATTACAATAATCGACCGTGTACTCGAGCAGCTTTTATATGTTCATGATTAAATACTCGTATTAGGAAAATGTTATGCCCAGTTGTAAAGTAGGAACAAAAATAATCCGAAATGACCTTGAGGCTCTGTATATCGAGTAGAGAATGCTTCATATATTAAACGAGGTATTACTCTAAATCGAATTAGATGTATAGTAGAATTTCCCTGTGCGACCACCTCCTCAAAACGACCACCACCATTTTACCGACAATATATTTCAGTCCCAACATATTAGCATTGTCTTTGCTTGTCTCCTTATTCTGTAAAGTGGACATTCCTTATTCCGATCTCGGATGGGCTTATTCTGAGGACATGACCAAATATGGTATCTGAAATGTGACCATGGGATCAGGTGTTGTGAGTCAGTGAGCCAACCAATAAACTTTGTCCGTCCGCCATTCCAGATCCCATCACTGATCCTAAGGAATATGCCAGCATTGATGGCGACTTTCCACTTAACGAAACACTCGACGACAATTGGGAAGCACAAATATTGGATTATCTTACACCAGAATTCAGCTCTTTCAAGGACAAAAGTTTTGATAAAGAAGACTCTGAGGACACTGACCATGTACCACCAGCCCCATGTTAAGTCACCTCGCACCAGTCGGCTATCCAATGGGCAGTACAACTGCATCAGTACTGCTCAGAAAAGGGGGTGCCTGATGACGCTGCATTTCTTTCTGGACTAGAAGAGAAATTCCAAAGCAAAGCAAGTGAAATAAAGACCAAATGTGTCAAACAAACAAACATCACATCTTTCTTTAAGAAATTTTGA